>OVAN01004917.1:0-24656 GCA_900406275.1 Anastatica hierochuntica | reverse complement strand
ATTTAATGTCTATCCCATTTTAGTGTATTTCGAAAGAATGACGATGCGAATTTTTAGAAAGTATTCAATCTTAGTTAAGGAAAACGAACTGAATGTTAATTACTTTAATGACGAACTGCTCTCTAAAGTTTTTCACCCCCATTACATTAATGAAGATCCCCTATTTATACTAATCAGAACCGTACGAAAAAATATTAAGGCGGTTTATGTTAACCCTAATTTTCTTAGTGGACCTTCTTTTTTTTAATGGGCTTCCTTGCTTATTGGGCTTTCGCCTAATGGACCCCCATTATGCTTGATAAATCTCCTCTTTTTGCTGAGCCATTTCTTGATAGATTAATTTTCTTTCTTAATGGGTCGTTTTAGCTTTATGGACCTTTTGGTGTTGCCTTAGGTCTGTAGCTGGGTCTGAGGTGGTGCTCAGCCCACCACTATCAGGGTCGTCAACCAGTTTACAGGCTTCAACGAGATTGTCATGTCTCATCTTCAGTCCGACTACAATGTCAATGTCCTCGTTCTCAATCACATTATACACAATTAAAAATACTAATCTCATCACAAATTAACACATTCGGATGCCGCATCTTATGCTACAACTAGATATGAAAACAAACATGGTCTATACCTTCAAAATTGGTGCTAAATATGCATTGAGGAAAAATATATAGTTTTCAAACTTTCACCTGGCGTTGAACAAAAAATATGAACTCAAAATACATATATGAACCTGAACATTTGTAAAAGTAACCGAACAAATTTTGTTCGGCGATACTTCGGATATTGAGTATTATCCGAATCCAAACCGAATTCGAAAAAATATCCAAAAATCTAAAAAATTCATAACCGAACCTGAATCCGAATTCGAAAACTTCTAATCGAATCTGTACCCGAAAAAATCGCAAAAATCCCGAAAAATGTGTTAAAAACTCTCTAATGCGAGACACAAAAGTTAATTTTATGCACCAAAAATCCAAAATTCGAATGAATCCCGATCCAAAATCCAAATGGCCACCCCTACTTTCACCCATCCAAACCACATGAGTGTTCTATAATTGAGAGCATTTTAACATGTGTTGCCATCATATTACACTTGCTGACGTAAATATCAACCATAATAATATGAAAAATAATTTAATTAAAATGAAGAAAAAAATTCAAAGAGACGACCAAGTCAAGGATCAAATTTTCCTTTTCTTCTAAACAAACGCTTCTCTCCTTTTTTTTTTTGTTCTTTCTCTAAATTTTCTTCGCCTTTTTGATTTTTCCTGCCATTAATAAGTTCTTGAAATGGCTTAGTTGGGAAAGGAGACGAAGCAATCATCTTACTTGCTCGTTCTTTGCCGTTGTTTGTTTCCGATTTCCTTGTATAATTTTTTTGATTCGCCGGAGAAGTGCTTTTTCGGCCATGAAAACCTCTCTCCGACGGTTGCGAGGGGTGCTTCACAAGCATGAATCCAAAGACCGGAGAGATCTACGAACTCTGGTTCAGAAGGACGAGCTTGCCCAGGCTTCACAGGTCCCAATCTCTATCAATCTATCTCAAATTCGAATTTGGATTGTCTTCATTGTGAGCTATTGATAATTAGTTGCCAATTCAATCTTAATGGCGACGATTTAGAAAACGGTGATGATTTAGATTTTGGATTCGCGAAAAAGTATTTGCATAAGTTGATGATTGGATCTGGAGCTGCTCTGTAGTTTTTATCTTCTGAATTGCTTGAGAAGTTACAGTTTAGTTTGTGAACACTGCTTAGGTTTTTCTAATTTTGGTGCTTTCGGTTGTAAGCATGATATTACTGAAATGTGAACACTGCTTATGTAACATAATGTTTAGCTTCTCTGTGTTTTTTTTTTGCAGGACGTGCAAGACATGAGAGATTGCTATGATAGCTTGCTCTCTGCTGCGGCTGCTACTGCAAATAGTGCATATGGTAATCATTTACTAACCAGCCAACTTTGTAACTTTTCTATTTGGAAAGGATTATGCTAGCGGAAATTAGTGTAATTTAAGGAAAAAATTGATTGATTATTTAAAGCTAACAGCTCTATCGCTTGTATTGTTGCATTCTCATTTTGTTGTTTCAGATGTATAGGTTTGTATTGAACTGCAAAGTGACCATAATATTCTCACTAGTACTTGAATTTTATAAATAACTCTTTTAGTTGATCTCTGCATCCCAATTTATAGACATAAACATCTTCTTGTTAATCAAATATATATTCTTCTCATTTGCAGATTTCGTTTGCTTGCAGAATTTTCGGAATCTTTGCGAGAACTAGGTGCTTGTCTTCTCGAGAAAACTGCTTTAAATGACGATGAAGAAAGTGGTAAGCTTGAAAAGAATATTCCTTAAATACATCATATTATCTTTCTTGTTAGTGTTCGAAGCTCTTTGTGCATTTATTCGAGTTTCCAAGTTCTCTGCACATTACATATGTTTATTTTGATGTTGCTTCGATATATATGGTGCTCATCTAAAAAAGAAACATTATGCTTCTCTTATTCTTATGCAGGTAGAGTCTTGCTTATGCTGGGAAAATTGCAGTTTGAACTCCAAAAACTAGTTGATAAATATGTGAGTTTTTGAGATCTGATGCCAAATTGAAGTTTCAATATTTTTCATCTAAATTTTTCTTTGTCTGAGCTCTAAAAAATAGTTAACTTTTTATCCTGTTCTTTCAGCGTTGTCATATATTCCAAACAATCACGATTCCCTCAGAGTCACTTCTCAATGAACTCCGCATAGTTGAGGTCGGTTCATTTGGAATTTGTACCTATTTTATACACGTCAGTTGTCAGAATGGCCCATGCTTGCTGCGTATATGAACTTCAATGTCAACAGCGAGATTTTTTTTGCTGTTCGATTATCTTTGTATGTGCGCTGATTCAGCTCTTTCAAGTGACAATTGTAATGTATTTTAATGGTGATGCAGGAAATGATGTGGCTTTGTGATGAGAAAAGGTTGTTATTTCCTTGCTTTCTTTTTCTTTTCTGAACACCTATTAGTTGGACAGGATTTAAAAAAATTACAACATTCATAATCTTGCTAGTTACTATAATTGGAAAAAAGTTTATGCTTAAGGTAAACGCCTCATTTTATTCTGTTTTTGAGTTATATGAGTTCTGTAGCTAGTGATTCAGAAAAATGATTGGTCTCATGACGGGAATACCATTCCGTAGTTATTGAACTATTTTCTCTTATCAAATCTCCCTCTCATGTCTGTGAGCAAAGAGTATTATATTCATGGAAACTTTTACCTTTCAGGAATATTTATGAAGGCATGCTTACAAGACAAAGAGCGAAAGGCATGTCAAAGGGTGGGAAAGGAGAATTTTTTTCGACCCAGCAACTAGAAGAAGCTCATGATGAATATGAAAACGAGGCAACTTTATTTGTTTTCCGTTTAAAATCCCTGAAACAAGGACAAACACGTAGTCTTTTGACTCAGGCAGCAAGGCACCATGCAGCACAGGTTTTCTACTTAGGCTATTTTTCTCCTTGTGTTTGGACCACCCGGGCACCCAGCTGATGTCACTTTTTGTGTATTTCTGCAGTTATGCTTCTTCAAGAAAGCTCTTAATTCGCTTGAAGAAGTAGAGCCACATGTTCAGATGGTAACTGAATCACAGCATATTGATTACCATTTCAGGGGATTAGAAGATGACGATGGGGATGATGAGATTGAAAACAATGAGGATGATGGTTCTAAGATGCACGATGATGGAGAGTTGAGTTTTGAATATAGAGCGAATGACAAGGACCAAGATGCGGATTCTTCAGCTGGTGGCTTATCAGAGGTGAGGGTTTAATATTTATACGGTTGTAATTATCCTTGTTGGTGTGTTTGATGTTTGCTAATAGGATAGTGATACTCAATGTGCCAATGTTTCTCGTTAAACTGACCATAAGAAATTATAAATGAGGTTGATAATTTTAGTGTAGAATCGGTTGAAATTGGTTAAGATTTTTAAGTCTTGAGTTATTTGAATCTGGTGCTATTTTATTTCTTTGTCTTGTTTCCTTAAAATGTTAGTCTAATGCATGCAGTTGGGTGAGTCAGACATCACATTTCCACAGGTTGCAGGACCAGGTACTGCACAGGTAACAAAACCGTGTTTTTCTTTTAATCCCATCCTCTATGCTTTTCCTTTCAAACGACTCAGGAAAATTCTCAGGATGCTCATAGTTCGAGAAATTTAGTTTCATATATATCTTTTTTTCGTCTAAAAGATTTCATTAATTTCATATATATATCTATAACTGGGAAAACACAATTATATGACTTTCTAAGCAGTCTTATCTAATTTCCTTACGCAGGAGAATGAGGAAGGAAACTATGGGAAATCTCGTTCGTTTAGAAGAGATTTTAGGATAGGGAGCCAATCAGCACCGCTTTTTGTTGAGGATCACCCAACTCCTCCTTTAGAGAAACTTTTACAGATGCGATCATCTCTGACACGGAAATTCAACACTTATGCATTGCCAACACCTGCGGAAACAATAAGAAGTATCGCATCTACTACAAGTCGGGGTAACAATAACGTGGCTTCATCTAATCCTGAAAAGGCAATTACAAAAAGTATTTGGTATTCATCCCCACTGGAAGCTCGTGGACCTGCAAAGGGTTCTTCTATAGCCTTGAAAGAACAAGTTCTGAGAGAGAGTAACAAGAACACATCTTCTCGGCTGCCTCCACCTTTAGGAGATGGACTATCATATTCTCGTCTCGGGACGCTAAAGAGACGATCTTTCTCTGGTCCACTGACAAGTAGACCTCTAACCAACAAGCCTCTCTCTTCAATACCTCAGTTATACTCAGGTCCGATCCCAAGGAATCCGGTTTACAAGTTACCAAAGGTGTCATCATCATCTCCAACCGCTTCCCCTACTTTTCTCTTAACACCGAAAATAAGTGAGCTCCATGAGCTTCCTAGACCACCACCACCACAAAGCAACTCTAGGGCATTTGGATATTCAGCACCATTGGTTTCGAAGAGTCAATTGCTTAGTAAACCTAGAATTTCGAGTACAGCTTCTCCTCTTCCAATACCACCGCCTGCAATCACTCGTAGCTACTCTATACCTACTAGCAACCTTAGAGCGACAGAGTTAGATATGTCAAAGACGGATCTGAGTACTAAAACTTTAGACACTGCCTCGCCTCCTTTAACCCCAATGTCACTGATTCATCCATCAACCCATGCTCCTCCCGAGCATGTAGACCACCACCTAACAATGCCAACACAAGAGGTAATCCATACATTCTGATATACCTTTTCCATCTCTCTTGGTTTTCTTATTTTCGGATATTTTGTTCCTTGCAGAGGAAGATATAAAGGCGTAAGATGTTAGTAGTTGCCTAAAAGTTAGACGAGGAGGAGGAAAGCACTCTACTAGTTGCGGATATGTAAATATTCCTCTCATTTTGTTATGAGAATATGAGAGAGGTAAACGTTAAGCAATAAATAATTGCCGCTGAGTTTTGATTTTCTTTCTTTGTCAACAATTTATTTTAAAACTAAAACTGGTTCATAAATCCAAATCTGTGGTACTTTACGTAAACAAGTGTTCTTTTTAATCAACCATTAACGACGCTTTTGGTTTGCTTTTAATGATTATCAAGTTTGAAGGGTAAAGGTTTAGGAGATTTTTTGATTGGGTAATAGTTAGACAATCACACGTGAACATGATTGCATCTTTTGATTATAGCTTGCAAATGTTCCTTTTGTGTGTTCAAACACGGAGAACTATAACCTCAAAACGTCAACGCTTTAAGCCTGTTAAATTTTATTACTACAATAGTCATGGCAAGCAATTGTAGTCTAATCTCTTTTCTTCTCGCTTTCTAGATATCATAAAAAAGCTCGATATTTTTGTAATCGGTTGTCATTTGTCAATTAAATCTAACTATAATACACGTGATCACGATAAACGTTTGGACGAAGAAAGACTTTCTCCACAACGCAGATTTAGATGATTCTATTTACACAACAATAACATTCTGTAACATCTAGTTTGAAATATTGGTAACATTTTGTAAGGTAAGCTCGACTATTATGTAACGGAAATGAACTGTACACTAACCAAATCGGGACTGTATTTTTAAAATCGTAAAAAACAAAAAAAAAAAGAGAGAGCAAATTTGTAAGTTGGTTTCGATAAAGAAGGAGAGGATGAGACTCACATAGAGAGTCACAAACAAAACTTGACGTCTCTTCGATCTGAAACATCTTTGTCTTTCCTCAGAGATTCCCTTCTCAGGCCCCATTGTCTCTCTTTCTGTACATTACAACTAAGGACACCTTTTACAAGCATTATATATGTATGTAATGAGTTAAATAAAATATATGGGAAAATTGCATTAGAAAATCCTCTCAACGCAATTACTAATACTTTAAACCGTCAAGGTATCATAATAAACTTCCAGGGTGACAATTTTGCCGCATTAAATCATGGAAATATTTTTCGCGTGGGAGCCGACAAAATTGTAAACCATATAGTAGACGACGTTAACGGGATAATACGTTCTATAGACGGAACGTTATTTCTGGTAATGGGAAAAGAGAAAAACATGTTGATAATTTTAACAAATACACGTGTTAAAAAAAGTTGGGGGAAATCACTTACTTTAAATCTCCAATTCGATTTGGGATCTAAGGTTTATAGAGATCAAAGACAAAGAGTGTCACAGACTCAATTCCGAAATTGAAAAATCTGATAAGTGTATATCTTTCTGATTCAAGTTCTCAATTACGAATAATGCAAAAGACAAGTGTGTCTCTAGTTCGTTGCAGATGATTAACAGTGCATGTTTATCTACGCTGGAACACAAGAACAAGAATGGTGTCTTTTGCTATTGTAGGCGACTTGCAAAAGTTGTGCAAGCTTGGGCTGATGAAAACCTTGTGTCCAAGTTCTATGGTTGTGTATGGGGTCAGGTTGGTCATAACTATGAGTCATGCCTATTTTTCAGGGTGATATGATTTGGAGAAACCACATGGATGACAACGCCAAGCTTTGTTGGAGAAGAGATGTAATCCGTGCATAAAGAGAGGAGATAAGGAAGATAAGAGAAATAGTAAAAGCAGTGAAAACGTTCATATCAAGCTTTCAAGATGAGGTAAAGGAAACCCGTGAAGAATGTGAGGTGATCAAGCGAGATATATATATACTCAATAAGAGGAGTAGAGTTTATCGCATTGTGCTCATTTCTTCGTTCACTGTGGTGATTATGTTAGATTACGCTTGAAGATCAAGCCTAAAGAGAGTTACCTTAGAGAGCAAGTTAACTAGTTTTCCTAGTTCTAATAGGATAAGTATTTTTTAGGAGATATCTAAAACATATCTTGGTTAGGAGTTATCTAAATCATGACTTTCCTTGTACTATTAGGATTAGAAGACTAAGTGTCGAGACTGATAAATAGGCATAGCACATCGATTTATGGTGTGAGCGACAAAGGGAAAGTTTTGAGTTTTGAGAGTCTTTTGTGTTTTGGCTTTAAGAGTTTAATAAGAGAAGAGTTATTTCTTTTGTTAAATCGTTTCATAGTTTGTCTTTGATTCGATATTTGGTATCAGAGCCTTATTGAATTCAAAACACGACAAAACTGTGAACAACAAAACCAAGAGATATAGGAGACATCACAACCACCACAAATCAAAAAACAAAACCGAAGGAGGGAGGCTCATCCTCTATCACATGCCAATGTTGACTGAAACAAATTATACAGTATGAGCTATGAGGATGAAAGTCATTCTCAAAGTAAATAAAGTTTGGAAAGTGATTTAAAAAGACATAGCTGATGCCGAAAAAAGTGATATGGCAATAACCCTTCTTTTCCAATCTGTACTCGAAAGCTTGATTCTCCAAGTGGAAGAATTGGCCACCGCAAAAGCCATGTGGGAGGCCATCAGAACCCGACACATGGGAGCAGAAAGAGTTCGAGAAGCCAGACTACAAACACTGATGGCAGAATTCGATCGAATCCGAATGAAGGAGAGTGATTCCATCGATAGTTTTGTAGGCAAACTCTCTGAAATTGCATCAAAATCTACAGCCTTGGGAGAAACTATCGAAGACTCAAAGCTAGTAAAAAAATTCTTAAAAAGTCTCCCAAGAAGGAAGTACATACATATACTTGCTTCCTTGGAACAGGTTTTGGATCTAAACAAAACTAACTTTGAAGATATCATCGGGCGTATGAAGACTTATGAAGAGAGGATTTCTGGAGAAGAAGAAGACTCTAGTGAGGGTCAAACTAGTCTCATGTACGCGAGCTCTGAATCGGCAAGCTCAAATCAGTCTAGCTACCAAGGGTACGACACTTTTCGAGGTAGAGGCAGAGGCGGAAGGTCCTTTCGAGGCAGAGGACGTGGGAGAACTAATCGCAAGAGAGACCTGTCCAAAATCACGTGTTACAAGTGCGATAAATTCGGGCACTACGCCTCCAACTGCCCAGATCAATTGTTAAAACTCCAAGAAGCCTGTGAAAACAAAACTGACGATACTCAAGAAGCAGAAGATCTAATGATGAATGAGATCGTTTGTCTTAATAAATGAAACATCAAGCCAGATGATTTTGAAGCAAATTCATATGGAGAGAATATATGGTACTTAGAAAACGGAGCAAGTTACCACATGACGGGAAATCGTGGTTATTTCAGTATAATCGATGAAACTGTCTCCAGAAAAGTGAGATTCGGAGATGATTCCAGAGTTGATATAAAAGGGAAATGGTCGATCTTATTCACATGTAGAAACGAAATTAAGAAGCTCTTGAGTAATGTCTATTACATCCCAGACTTGAAAAGTAACATCATAAGCCTCGGGCAAGCAACATAAACAGGATGCGATGTAAGGATGCGTGAAAATTACCTTACTTTGTACGATAAAGAAGGAAACTTGATCACTAGAGCTATTAGATCGAGGAATCGCTTGTATAAGGTACACATGGATATCGCAAGCCCCGAGCATCTTCAAATCGTCGCTACAAGTGACTCAATGGTCTGGCATGCACGCCTTGGGCACATAGGAAGAGAATCGCTAAAGACAATGATGAAGAAGCAACTGGTCGTCGGGATGCCACATGTCAATGTCGAGAAAGAGATATGTACCTCATGCCTACTTGGAAAGTAAGCAAGAAAAGCTTTTCCACAATCCTCTTCTTTTTGTGCATCACATATACTCGAGCTTGTGCACGAAGATCTTTGTGGACCAATCACTCCATCCACTGCAGCTTGAAACAGATGCATATTTGTGCTTATCGATGATAGGTCAAGGTACATGTGGTCTATCCTCCTCAAGGAAAAAGGAGAAGCTTTTTATAAATTTAAAAACTTTAAAGCCTTGATCGAAAAAGAGACAGGAAAGTCTATTAAAACCTTTAGAACTGATAGAGGCGGGGAGTTCACATCAAAAGAGTTTGACACCTTTTGTGAAGAATCAAGAATAAGAAGGCACTTGACAGCTTCGTACTCTCCGTAACAAAACGGTGTAGTTGAAAGGCGAAATAGAACTCTTTTTGAGATGACAAGGAGCTTGATGAAGCACATGAGTATACCCAATTACCTCTGTGGAGAAGCTGTTAGACACGCAACTTACTTGATTAATCGCGTGCCAACAAAAGCTCTACCATCAAACACACCGTACGAAGCTTTTAAAGGGAAAAAGCCCAATGTGTGTCACTAGAGAGTCTTCGGCTGCATCGGCTTCGCGAAACCTGAATCTGCGCACATTAGGAAGCTCGACGACAGATCACAGATGCTGGTGCATCTCGGGATCGAGCCAGGAACAAAAGCATACAAGTTGTTCGATTCGATCAAAAGAAGAATAGTCGTCAACAAAGATGTGATATTTGACGAGAATATGAGCTGGATTTGGAACAATTTAAACGAAGACATTAATGATGAACCTGGAACTTTCGTAATCAACCTTGTAAAGTACAGAGATAAGGGCAATAGGACGTTTGCGCTATCTTTTACATACCCGACCTGATCTATCTTTTGTTGTTGGTTTGTTAAGCAGGTACATGCACGATGCCATGAAAATAATTGGCTATAGCGACAGTTCTCATAATGTCGATATAGATGATGGGAGGAGTACTACCAGGCACATTTTCTATTTGAATGAGAGCCCAATCACGTGGTGCTCACAGAAGCAAGAGACTGTGGCGTTATCATCCTGTGAAGCTGAGTTTATGGCAGCAACCGAAGCAGCCAAACAAGCTATTTGGCTCCAAGAACTTCTTGGAGAAATCACTGAGAAATCGACAGAGAAGGTGCTACTTCAGATTAACAACAAATCCACGATAGCACTGTCTAAGAACCCGGTTTTTCATGGAAGAAGTAAACACATACATAGACGTTATCACTTTATTCTTGAATGTGTGGAAGATTGATGTTGTACATGTCCCCGAGAATGAACAGAGAGCTGACATGTTAACAAAAGCGCTTGGGAGGATTAGAATCAAAGAAATGAGAAGTTTTGTTGGTGTTCAAGATTTGTCGAAGATATCTTCAAGCTTAAGGGGGAGAATGTTGGATTAAGCTTGAAGATCAAGCCTAAAGAGAGTTAGCTTGGAGAGAAACTTAACTAGTTTTCGTAGTTCTAATAGGATAAATATTTGTTTTAGGAGATATCTAAAACATATCTTGGTTAGGAGTTATCTAAATCATGGCTTTCCTTGTACTATTAGGATTAGGAGACTAAGTATCGAGACTTATAAATAGGCATATCACATCGAGTTATGGTGTGAGCGAGAGAAGGAAAGTTTTGAGTTTTGAGAGTCTTTTGTGTTTTGGCTTTAAGAGTTTTATAAGAGAAGAGTTATTTCTTTTGTTAAATCGTTTCATAATTTGTCTTTGATTCAATAGATTAGAGTCATGATCTCACGGTGGAAGTAATGGTATTATGTAATGTTATATGGTGAAGTTGGTCTTTATATGTAAAATTCATGGTGTGTGGTAAAATCAATGTTCTAAAAAGCGGTCTAGGCGGCTGCCTAGGTGCTAGGCGCCCCTAGACCGTGGCGATTACTTCGTAGGCGCTGTAACTAGGCATCAATATTAATAACCAGATTTAGGCGGATCTAGGCGGCCATTCGAAAATACAAGTTAATTAACATAGGTTTTTACATATAATCTAATTATTAATTTTAGTTTCATAAATATATGATTAAAATATTCACATTTATAAACTCATCTTTTTGCTAATTTTCAATTATAATGTAACAATTTTTGGTTTTTCAATAGATGTTTGTGTTATAAAATATATTATGAATTATATTTTATATCATGTTATATGCTATATATTAAAAAAAATATTTCTTTTATAAACGTCTAAACCGCCTAAGAATCGCCTAGGCCCCGATTAATCTTTCTAGGCGCTAGGCGTTAGGTCAGCGCCCGCTTAGCGCCTAGCGCTTTCTTGAACATTGGTAAAATTATGTTAAGATGTTATATAACTTCTAAGACTATTTTAATCGAATTTATGGTACGTTTAGACTTATGGTATTTGATGATGTTTATATTTGGTGTCACAATTATTGGTTGATGTTAGGAAACCATTAAAGCAAAATATAACATAGATCATCTTAAATATAACAAAAGAATATTCATCATAAGATGTCACAAAAGAAAGAAAAATCTAAGAAGAAGTCACAAAATAAAACAAACCTAAGGAGAGTCACAAAATATAGACAAAAGATTCATCATAAGAAAAGGTTCCTAGGAAACATTCATTATTTTAATCATTGTCCAAATTGGTTTGGTGGGCTGGTATCATAAGCCCTGTTATTAAAAATCTCAAACACTTGATCGGTGAATAGACATTGCAGTACTCCTACACCTCTTGGAGTGGATGTAGCCTTTGTTAGCTTCAGCTTCCGTGCACGCTTAGTTTTAGGCTTTACTTGGTTGGATGAGACTGAGGGTGTTGGTGCAGTAGATGCAGTTGGATAAGATGCAGTTACTTCAGGTTGTGGCATTGGTCAAGAACAATTCTCACTGGCTAGAGTCCTCTTCTTCGTTTTGTTGGACCCTTTGGTACCTGAATAAGGAAGAACTAAACTACCACAAGAGACTCATAAAAAAATATAACAAAAATGAAAAAAATCCATTTATGCAGACTTACCTCAGAAGGAAGCTTACAAGGCCTACCTTTTTTTTGTTTTTGAGTCTTTCAACCACAACTTTTTATTTTTATTTTTACAACAGTTCTTCATATTGTCCAAATTGGAGACAGTTGTTGGAACATGATATACTCCCATGTCTAGTGGCTTTTCATGAGTTTTTTAAGTCTTCAAATGACTCCTTCTTTTTGTCACGTGTTTTTGGTCTGCCTATCAGATTCCTAAAGTCAGAAATTGACATTGGTGGCTTGTTTGAGGCTTCCAAAGTTGCTATGATGTTGTCAACATATGTATCATTCATGACATATGATAAGTAATACGCCGCCACATGTCTCACTGTACCATATTTATTATCATCAAGCACACATATAACATGCTTGCAGGAAATACCTGTGATCAAACCATAACAAGACTTAATAATTTCAAAAAATATATAAAACATAGAGTAGAGTATGTACCTGTCGGGTTCCAACTCCTACAAATACACTGATGAGTTGACAAAATCACAGTGTAACCATTTCCAAACTCCACAATTTCCTACAAAGTGGAACTACTACGTATCATTGAACAATATTTGTTTTCAATCATAGCTTTCTCAAGTAATGCCATTGTGACTGGGGTTAGGGTGGGTGTACACTTTTATGCCTTTTTGTCCCTTCGTGATATTACCCTCATAGGTTATCTTGTGATGTCCTCTAACAAATTGAGCACATGTTTTAACCTTGCTATCTTAATGGCCATGTTAAAACTTATTAGATAAATTATTGTGCACATCAAACAATATGATTCATCTGGGAAGAAGGATTTACACCACTTCTTTGGCTCTCTTAAGAGCAAGGCCTCATACATAGAAGCATCATACGCCTTAACCATCTACATCTTATCTTCATACTCACCTACATTATAATTTTAAGATACTCCCCAAAAAAGTTCTTGAATTCTAACCTTGAGAAACTCTTTCTCCAATTGGCATATATATGCCTTGCTCACATATGATTCTTTACATTAGGTATTTTTTGTTGTTATGACAATCACAAGATCTTTCAAAGTATTAGATATGATTGTCAACTTAAGTCTTGTTCCCAAGTCCAAGTCCACCTGCAGCTTCTTACTAAACCAGCCCCATATATCTTGCCTATACTATAGGGTCATTATATTATTTGCATTTTTACCCGTACTGTTATAAAATCATCATTGAGCTCCCATTTCAAAAACCAACCATCTAAGCCAATAACATGTTTACAACATTTCTTTCAGGATCGACGAAACTAAGTAAAAAAAATGTAGAAGTTGTCAAACATTTAGACACCATTGACATGTATAGTGTTTATATCAGTTACTATTCCTAAATTTGATCTTCGAAGTTCAACCTCGTAATCCCATAGCTTTCCAAATTGTATACATTGATTTTCTAAGACTGAGTCTAATGCAATCCACCTTTCTTTGTAGCACTTTGAAATAGGAACAAAAATGTTGTATATTGCCTTGATTGTATCCTTTATCTCTGTAGCCTATAGTGGAGCATTCCTTCATAGCTCTACTCTAAATAATCACGTTATTACTTCTTGCTTTAATATGGAAACTATGCTAGATTTTTCGTGATTGTGCTCATAATGGCACACTTTGACCATCCACTTATTCAATGGAACCTCAACTGAACAATATATCTTCCATGGAAATTTCTCTGTACAACAAACCACAACTGTTTTGGCGGCTTCCGACTTTGCCATCTTAACATCATGTTGAGTGTTAAGTGAGCATCTTAGAAATTGGTATCCAAGCCACTGTTGAACTATGTTCTCCGTTTTTGTTCTTATCTTCTTACTCATCCACTATTCCCCTTTCTCCTCAGATTCTACAGGGGTATATGGATATTCAGGATCACCAACCACCACCTCTTCTTCGTTTATGCTTCCTTTGCTTCTTTTTCCTTCTCCTCGACTTCTCTACTATAAGTTGCCTTGAAATCCCCAGTTGTCTTTGCATCTTCCTCGAAAATTGTCTCAAATCTTTCATCACTAGCCCCAACTCATGCATCTTCATTAACATCATCAATTTGAGCCTAATTCTGATTATTTTGTAACACTTCATCTTCTACAGGATTCTCATCATGAGATTAATCACCTTTAGCATCTACTGATGGCCTTTCATTCTCATTATCTCCTTTCATATCATGCTCATCTTCATCATTATAAGCTTCAGGGTCATCATTTTCTTCCCTTTCGCTTTCTGATTCAACATCACATTCATACCCATCATCACTGTTGTTAATATCTTCACCTTGAAAGCTTATAGGGGGAGAACCTCAGCAGGTGTAGGCTCTGAGACCGCATGTTCTAAATATATATGAAGCTCTCCACATTGCTCATCAACCAACTTTACATCATTCATGTTAGCTTCTGTTGTGTCATACACGTATTGCATATTCTTCCTACCGTCTCCCACAACTTGGTAGTAAATCAGAAAAAGTAGAGGATCAATGGACTTCTCATCACGTGTGAAGCTTTCAAATTTCTCCCATCAAAAAACTTCAGTGACTTTCATGTTTTTGTTGTGCATCCAATTCAACCAGAGTATATGAAATCCTTCTCTACTTTTCTTAAAACTCTACCGAAGTGAATATTTAGTTTAACATTGATATTCATGTGTCAAAAAAAAGTGACGAATATCAAAACCTAGAAGAATAAATTTACTTCGCTACTCAAAACAAAAAAAAGTCATGATACAAATCTCTCATAAAAAAATAACTCATCTCATTTCGATACAATCATATGACTTCGCAAATCGAGTGGCCTTAAGCTCAACTTCGCCAATTAGAATATGCTTGATGAATTTTGATTATCGATGTTTAGTGCTCTCTCTTTTTGCTTTCTAAGAACTCTAGATCCCCAATTTGATTTCAGGATTTTGTTTAATTTTAAACTTTTTTATTATTTAAATTAACACGTCTTTTACAAATTAAAATAGAAAATCACGTTTTTCTCTTCTCTGTTACGAGATATAACGTTTTGTCATCATAATATATAACCTCGTTAACGCCTTCTATTGTGTCCTTTAAATTTTTTCGACGCACACGCGGGAAACATCGTCATGATTTAATACGACAAAATTGTCACCTTAGAAGTTTATTATGATACATTAATATTTCAAATGGTTAAAGTGCTAGTAGTTGTCATTTAAAAAGTTTTTAGTGCGTTTTCTCTTAAATATATTGTTTATGGGACTTGATGCATTTTTTTAGGTAGTGGAATGTTTGAACTCGGATTCTTTGACTAGTGCCCGTTTTAACACCGAGTGCAAAGACTTGAGTTCGGTGGTATACAATTCATCAATTGGTCTTGTTTTGAATCAGAGCTTAAAATTTTTTTCTTTTATATCTAAATTTTTCGTATTTAATATTTTTTATATTCTTTGGATATTCAATTTTGGAAATGATTTTCTTGTTTAGAAAGCACGAGCACAATTTATAATATTTATCCATGTAATCTTTTTGGTTCTTGTTGGTCTTATCTTCACTAAGGCTTGGTCCTCGCAAAAACGCGGAAGAAAAAGTTCTAAATTAACTTTTAAATAAAAATTATTGTAAACGATTATATATGAAAATATATAAAAAGTGATGATGTATGGAAGTCAACCTTTAAAGTATTTTTTGCACGAGTTTCAAACGTTGTTGTTGATAGGTTAGCTCGAGTAGCGAGACTTTTTCCGTCAATTTTTTCTTGTCAGATTGTTCTACACCACCTCAAGTTTGAATAATATAATGGTCGTTTGTATTTAAAAAAACCTTCAAAATATTTTTTTTTGCAGTTTTTACTTTTAAAAGTGAATAAGATGAAAGAAGAAAATAATCGAGCAAACATTTTCTATGAAAGAAATAAAAGTTAAATATTTTTTAATCATTAAAAATTGGATGTAAATAAAAATGTATCAAACATCTAAACAAAAGAGATGCAATTCTTGAAAATATTTCTAGGAATATTATAGTAACCAAAAATATTTTTACCATCATCACTAAAACGAAACATGTTTAGTATTGAATGGATGTAATTGTTAGTAAAGAGATATGATCCCACTATTAAGTGGTTAGAAACCACTTGTCACTGTTCAAGTTTCCTTCCGGTTGATTTTTTGAAAATTTTCTCTCTAAAAAGAATTTATTTTCTTTTCAGACTTTCTCTTGTTATCAATGGTTACAAACCCTTCTTGGATTGTTATTTTAAGTTCTTCCACTTCTCATATATATAGAAATATCAGAAACACGATATCAAAAAGTACATTACCAAAAGACACGATGTCAAGTAGCACAAATGGATTCTATGAAAATAAATTCCTATAACTACCGTTTTACCGAACCAGTTTGGTATGCTTCCAAATCATGGATACAAACCGACTATAAATCAAAAATTTTGAAACTAAGTTTGTTATCAATTTTCAAAGTATCCGAAAATTTCAATATATGAAAACCAAGAAAGCTCAAAATCAAACATATTTTTTAAAGGTAAACAAAAAAACCCAAATAGAATGAAAATATTGCATAAAATAAGTAAATAGAGTTGAAAAATGCACTAATGTTAAAAGATGTAGCTTTTGATAAAACAAAGGGTTACGGTCGAAGAGATACATTAAAAATGTTAAAAGTACGCAACCTTTGTGAGAGATTTTATGAAAGTTAAAGTTTGATTGACTAAATTTAATTTTAAAAGCTTTTATTTATTTTAAAGTCTTTATAGTTTTAAAAGTCACAACACGAATCAGCCCCATACATATTTTTTTTGTGGAAAGTTTTTGTAATGCGGTCAAATATCCACTTATTATACGTTGTTTTTACCGGAGTTCAACTCTATAAAATCGTATTGCCTAGGACGAGATTTTGTAATTTGCACTCGTGAAAAACCAAAAAAATATTGTTTATAAAACGAAAACATTTTTTCCGAGAAGAACATTTTCGTTTTTTTTTCTTGATAAATAAAAAAGCAAAAATGTTCATGTAGGAAAAAAGAAGAAGTGGATTGGAGTGCTCGTCGCTTTCTGTTCCTACAGTTGCAGCAGATTCCCCTGCACTTTTTTTTTTTTGTTTTCCTTTCATTTTTATTTTCTGGTTTTACCAATTTACGGAAGCGTCATTTTCCTCCAGACAATACTTTTATTCCCTATATTTATAAACGCTATTGCCACTAATATATATACTTTTATTCTTTATTTTTGTATAAATAGTATAATTTGTTATCTTTGTAAGTATATGTGTGATGTGTACTTATGCACACATATCATGTAAGTACCTAACCTCTTAATTAACGACAGTATACAAGTATAGCTTACTTGATGTATGTACCCTACTTTCTTGAATGTCATCACATGGTCTCCAATAGTTTCGGTGATCTAAAGAAATATATATATTGGCTCTCTTTTCTCATCTTTTTCATTCCTTTAATTTGTTACATACACCAGAAACGAAAGTCTATGCGGACATGCATTGTCATGATGGTCTTGACTTTTTTTTTTCTTTTTTTTCGAAGTGATGTTATTGACTTCATTATTTAAAAGATTTGTGATAAGAGACATTAATGAAAATGTTCACAAACTTAATAATTACAGCTAAAGGTCGTGACCATACACGCAAAAATACTTTACTCTAATTAGCTAAAATGTTGACATTTCGCCTTTAATTTTTTTATATTTTAGTTGACTTCTTAAAAACAAAAGAATATTTAGACTTTAATTATTTTGTTCCACGCATTCTAGTGCATTATTAGGCTTTGCTATTTTAGCTAGTTGTCATCTCATGGCTACATTCATTTCATTTTAGAGTTTATCTTAGTGTTTGATATTGAATTTTAATGTATGCACCAACCCTCAAGCCTTTATTTTGATGCATTTCTCTTTAAAAAACAATCTAAAATGAATATATGAAAATGTAAGATTTCAAGGCAAATTAATAAAAAAAATCTTAATATAAGAGAATAAAGGGAAGTTCCAGCATTCTTTTCGATATCTACGTTAATAATATATTTAATTTTACAGAATTTTCCTTATTTCAAAAAAAAATCTCAGGTTATTTTAGCCACTTTAACCATTCCCAAGATTTAAACTTTCATTCTCCTCTACCAGCTTTTATTATTAATTTAAACCGGCCACAAACCGCTGAATTAACACGCGCCTAAACCGCGCGTGGTCGTACGTAATGTTTTTCAACTAGACGGACGTGAGACAAAGTGCGAGACTCGTATGGGTCACTTTGGTATCTGATGGTTACGGGTCCACTTTCTCTTTACCCCAAAATCTCCCACGCGCGAGTGAGATTTCAACAAACCCTCTTGTTAAATCCCGAAACTACCCTCACCTCACTCTGTTTCTTTCCTTCCTCAAATCTTCGCCCATCAAAATCTGTTTTTTTGTTTGGTTCTTTCTCTCTGGAGATGAAGGCACTAAACATGGAGACGATAGCTGAATCTCTAGAGAGATCGATGCAGAATTGTTCTCTGAATGATCGGAGAAAAAGGGTCGGGAGAAGATCGTCAACGACGGAAGAGAGCAACGAACATAATCCTCCCATCTCAGATAGAACATTGGAGCTCAATTCTCACATATCTCTTCCTTCTCACTGGGAACAGTGTCTTGATCTTAAGGTAATAATAATAATAACAAAATGAGATTCTTTTTTTTCTTCTTCTTTTGCTTTCTAGGTTAAAACTAATCGTTGCAGAAACTTCGATCTCGTGTCGTTTTTCGTATTTTGGATTGCATTTAATGCATTTTTCTTTTGTTCATTTTAGGGAAAGAAGTTTCTTTTGTTAATTAAATGCTTTCTTGTTTCCTTGTGATGATGCATTTATTGCTTCAGATTGTTCGTTAATAATATTTGCTCATAGGGCTTTTTGGTTTCAGGCTTGTGTTAGGGAAACAACCAATGTTGAAGCTTTTTGAGCCAATCTTTTCATAACCTCAGAGATGATTTTTTTTCCTTCTTGTTAGTATATTTTTTGTGTACTAAAAAGAGATCAATGTTCATTAACCACAGACATGCGTACAAAAGTACATAGCCATTTAATTATATTTAGATCTAGGACCAAAGCTTTTTTTGTGGTGTTGCATTGCAGTTTACAAAGTAGTATACTAAGATAAAGAGAAAAACTTTTTGTCTGGGGTTTAGCTTTAATATCAAAAGGAGCTAAATTTCTTACTTTTTGTTTGAAATCTAGAGTTGGGTTTTTTTTGTTGTTGTTTAGACAGGAGAGATTTACTATATAAACTGGAAAAACGGAATGAGAGTGAAAGAAGACCCAAGGAAAGTGATGAATGCAGATAATGATAGTGGAGAATCATATGGAACTATGTGCTCAGAGGAAGATAGCTCATATTACGACAGCGAGGAGTCTTCATCAGAGTCATCTCCATCATCAAGAGAGAATCATAAAGAGGAGGAAGAAGAAGAAGAAGGAGAAGAAGATGTGCTTGTGGTTGCTGGATGTAAAGCTTGTTTCATGTACTTCATGGTTCCTAAGCTTGTGGAGGACTGTCCCAAATGTTCTGCACAACTTCTTCACTTTGATCGACCTCATTCTGTTTCTCCTTGAATAATCCATCTCTCTCTTAATTTCCATATCTTCTTCTTTTTCTCTCTTTTGCCTTTATTCAGATGAGAAGGTTGTTTAGGTTTCCTCTTTTTTTTTTCTTCTTCTAATCGTCTATTGTTATTAACTTAGTGGTTTGTCTTTGTGAGTCGCATTAACACGAGTTTTAATGGCAAGTGATGTTTAGTACAATGTTAAATGGTAATATCATTTAAATGAGAGTTGAGTTGTGTTGCCTTATGTACAAGTTGAAAAGATAAGAATGCGAAGGCTGTTAGGAACAATTTGTTACATTAAAGTTGGTCAATGAATTTGAGCCTTGAGGAATCGCGCCACTTAAATAATTATAATGAGGAGTACTACTAATCATAATGATTGCAACATGTGACTAACACATTTAATTATTTTTTTGGTCAACAAAATCATTCAATAAGATTACAATCAAAAGCTTTTCGCTAGAGGAGACAACGCAAATGTGGTCTTTGCATTTGAATAAACACTACAAAAAAAACAGTTAATCCGCGAGAGAAATTTGCGAGGAAGACCAGCAGTCGCAAATTTGTGATCAATTGCGAGTGAAATGCATGGAACTTTTTTTTACACGCAAATTGGTCGCAAATATGCTTGAAAATATTTTACTCGCAAATCAGTCGCAATTTTGCGAGTGAATTGCGAGAAAAGCATTTCACTCGCAAATTTGCGAGTGAGAGAAAACGTTTTACTCGCAAATTGGTCGCAAATTTTGCGAGTAAATTGCGAGAGAACAGTTCTATTGCAGATTTGCGAGGGATTTGCGAGTAAAAAGTGAGAGAAAGTTTTTCCTTGCAATGTGGTCGCAAATTTACGAAAATACACGTTTTTAACAAGAGTAACTAACATTTGCGATAAAAATTTCTCTCGCAAATTCCTAGTAAATTCCTAGCAGTTTCCTAGCAAATCAGGCTTTCGCAATTTCCAAGCAAATTTGTAGCAAAATTTTCTTATATATACAACTCTCCACTCTCCATCTCAATCACCAATTCACAAATAAAAAAAATAATAACAAAAAATGTCTGGTTTGGAGCATGAAATTTTCGCCCTGCGAGGATGGATATATCGGCAGAGAGACCCAAATACCGGTGAAGTTACAAAAGAGTATTGTGATGGTTTGCGCGGATTCATCTACCAGACAACTAATAACCCCCTAGCGCAGGAGAACGGTAGAATCTTCTGACTTTGTCGAAAATGTCGGAATGAGAAGTATATCTCAATAGATAATGTGAAGACACATTTATTTAATAGAGGTTTCACACCAAATTACTATCTTTGGCTTTCGCATGGAGAAAGTTCTACTGCTGAAGAAGGCAGTTGTAGTCGTAGGAACTTAAGTAGAGGAAGTAGTCGTCAACATGAAACAGAAAATAGGTTTCCTGATATGGTTACATATGCATTTCAGGAAACACCTTCTGCANACATTTGCTGGTGTTTCAAATTACGAGGAACCGAACTTAGATGCTAAAAAATTTTATGATATGTTAGACGCTGCAAATCAACCTATCTACGATGGATGTAGAGAAGGACAGTCTAAATTATCATTAGCATCTAGGATGATGACAATTAAAAGTGATTACAACTTACCTGAGAATTGCATGGATGCATGCACTGATTCATTTAAAGAGTATTTGTCTGCGGATAATAATTCGGCTGAGTCTTATTATGCAATTCAGAAATTGGTTTCCAGTTTTGGGATACCATCTAAAATGATTGATGTATGCATCGACAACTGCATGATATTTTGGAAAGATGATGAAAAGTTGCAGGAATGTCGCTTTTGTGGGAAACCAAGATATCAACCTACTACTGGACGTACACGTGTACCATTTCAGCAGATGCGGTACTTGCCGATCACAGACAGACTGAAGCGTCTATATCTTTTCGATAAGACAGCAGCTGCCATTAGATGGCATGCGCAACATACAACTGAAGATGGAGAGATTATACATCCGTCTGATGCAAAAGCATGGAAACACTTTCAAACGGTATACCCTGATTTCACTAAGAGTATAGAAATGTGTATCTTGGTTTGTGTACAAATGGGTTTAGTCCATTCAGTATGTCTGGTAGAAACTACTCGTTATGGCCTGTCATCTTGATGCCATACAATCTCCCACTGGAACTGTGCATGCAGAGGGAGTTTTTGTTCATGAGCATTCTAGTGTCTGGTCTTAAGCACCAGAAGAAATCGTTAGGCGTTTTCCTTCAACCTCTTATCCATGAGTTGCAGCATTTATGGTATGCAGGAGTACGTACATTTGACCAATCACAACAACGGAATTTTAAGATGCGTGCGGTCCTTATGTGGACCATAAGCGACTTTCCCGCATTCGGTATGCTATCTGATTGGACAACTCATGGCAGGTTATCATGTCCTTACTGTGCACATCAATCAGGCGCATATCAACTGAAGCATGGACGTAAACCTTGCTAGTTTGATTGTCATCGTCGATTTCTTCCAGTCTCTCATCTGTACAGGAGGAACAAGAAATTGTTCACGAGGAACAAAGTTGTGAAGCTTTTTCCCCCAGTGTATATGACCGGTGATGCTGTTTTGCAGCAAATTGAGTATTATGGTGCTCAAGAAGCCGTGAGGCATGGCGTAAATTGGCATACTAGAGAAAACATGCCCGATGGATATTTGGCAAGTCACAATTGGCATAAACAAAGCATTTTCTGGGAGCTCCCATACTGGAAAGATCAACTGGTTCGGCACAATCTTGATGTCATGCACATCGAGCAAAATTTTTTTGACAATATCATGCATACACTTCTGAATGTGCAGGGTAAGACGAAAAACAATGTCAAGTCTAGACGTGACTTAGTCGACATTTGTGCAAGAAATGAGCTACATATTACAAGGGATGGAAAATTACTAGTATCTAGCTTCCGATTAACAGATGCAACAAAGAGATCTTTGTTTGATTGGGCAGAATCCTCAATGAAATTTCCCGATGGGTATGTTTCAAATTTCTCTAGGTGCGTTGAGCATGGACAAAAATTTTCAGGCATGAAAAGCCACGACTGCCATGTATTTATGCGGCGGTTATTACCTTTTGTCCAACGAGAGTATCTTCCGCAACATGTTCACGAAGCTATAGCGGGTAAGTAAGCAAACATATTGAATCAATATAATTAGGATGTATATGTTATGTATATTAATAACTCTCTATTATTTGATTTTTAGGCATTGGACTGTTTTTCCGCGATTTATGCAGTCGGACATTGACTGAGGATGGAATAGCGAAGTTGGAAAGTAATATTCCATTGCTGCTTTGCGACATGGAGAAAATTTCCCCCTTTCATTCTTCGATGTTATAGAGCATCTCCCGGTTCACCTCCCGCACGAATCATCACTTGCCGGACCTGTGCATTTTAGATGGATGTACCCGTTCGAGTGATTTATAGGATAACTTGAAAAGAAAGCAAAAAATCTTGCGAGAGTCGAGGGTTCGATCGTCGCCGGAAGTTTGACTGAGGAAACTTCTCACTTTACTCAGTATTACTTCAACCCAAATGTTCCAACCAAGAAAAATAAACCTCGGCGATATGACGATGGCGGCGTAGCACCTACGTATAATGCTCTAGATGTGCCTGACATCTTCTCACAAATTGGGCGACTTGCAGAGAAGGTGAAGGAAGTTTGGTGGGAAGATTGTGTATACTGTCATAGTGCCCACACGTATATTTTACGTAATTGTGATTTCGTGCAACCATTTGAGAGGTAAAGATGTAATTCAAATATACGAACTTTGTTATAAGAACGAAGAATATTGTAATAAATTTAAAACATTTAATGTAATGATTTGCATCTTACCGAAAAAACTTAAGACCAAAACTGTGTTTCTTTTAATTAATACGTACCATTTGCGAGGATCACTCGCAAATCTGCGAGTAAACTGCGAGTGATCCTCGCAATTTACTCGCAAATTAACCCTAAACCCTAAACCAAAACCCTAAATCCTAAACTCCAAAAGGATTATTAGTAATCCAAATTATGCAATCTTATGACATTTTTTTAACATTTTTAAAAAATATTATTACAATTTAACCGTTTGCGTTTTTTAAGTTTAGGAAATGAACCAAACCTTTCTAATAGTTATACTTTTTTTATGCGTGTTATACAATTACAAATATACGAACTTTCTTATAATAACGAAGAATATTGTAATAAATTTAAAACATTCATTGTAATGATTTGCTTATTACCTAAAAACCTTAAGACCTAAACTGGGATTTTTTATTAATTAAAAGATTTGAGAGTGATTTGTGAGGATCACTCGCAAATTTTCGAGTAAACTGCGAGTGATCCTCGCAATTTACTCGCAAATTAACCCTAAACCATAAACTTTAAACCCTAAACAATAAACCATAAACCCTAAACCCCAAAAGGATTATTAGTAATCCAAATTATGCAGTCTTATGCCATTTTCTTAACATTTTTAAAAAATATTATTACAATTTAACCGTTTGCGTTTTTTAAGTTTACGAAACGAACCAAACATTTCTAATAGTTATACTTTTTTATGTGTGTTATACAATTTCAAATATACGAACATTCTTATAATAACGAAGAATATTGTAATAAATTTAAAACATTTATTGTAATGATTTGCTTATTACCCAAAAACTTTAAGACCAAAGATGGGTTTTTTATGAATTAAAAGATTTGCGAGGATCACTCGAAAATTTTAGGCGCTAATTTGAAAATTTTTTTGGCGGATTTTCCAAAATTTGCGAGTGATTTGCGATTACGAGCAATTTCCCTCGCAAATTGGAAGCAATTCCCTCGAAAATTTTTATGTTTTTCCAAGAATTTGCAAGGGAATTACGAGTATCCCTCGCAAATTCTTGGAAAAACATAAAAATTTGCGAGAGAATAAAAAAATAATATATATATATATATATATATATATATATA
>OVAN01004916.1:0-24656 GCA_900406275.1 Anastatica hierochuntica | reverse complement strand
TCTTTCTTGGGAACTAGCAACACTGGGACTGCGCAGGGACTGAGACTCTCGCAAATGTGTTGTTTCGCCTACAACTCATTAATCTGCCTTTGGAGTTCCTTTGTTTCCTCCAGATTTGAGCGATATGCTGGTCGGTTTGGCAAAGAAGCTCCCAGAATGAAATCAATTTGGTGCTCAATCCCTCTAATAGGTGGTAGACCCTGCGGCACTTCATCAGGAAAGACATCTGCATATTCCTGCAATATGTTCTTAAGATCACTCGGAATCTCCGGTGCCAGCACAGCAGAAACCATTAGTGAACCAGTAGACATAACGAGAAACATGGGCTGAGATAAATGCATAGCCTGAGTGAGATCTCTTACCTTAGCCATGAGCAGAACCTCCTTATTCTCGGTAGGATTTGCCGCTAGCTTCTGAGTCTTAGACTCCTCCTTGATGCGTTTTAAATGTAGCTGGTCTACATACACTTCCTGTGGTGATAATGGTGCCAACACTATCTTCTTATCTTGATGTTTGAAAGAATAACGGTTTGAAAATCCGTCATGAACCGCTTTTTTGTCAAACTTCCATGGCATGCCCAACAAAATGTGACTAGAATCCATAGGTAAGATATCACAAATTACCTCATCCTTGTAGCAGCCAATGCTTAGTGGAACAGTCACTTGTTCAGAAACCTTCAGCTCTCCATCCTCATTCAGCCATTGAAGCTTGTAAGGTGTTGGATGCTTTCTCGTTTTCAGCTCAAGTTTGCCTACAAAAGAATCACTTGCCACATTAGTACAACTTCCATTGTCTATGATCAAACTACAAACCTTATCAGAAACTAAGCATCGAGTATGGAACAAATTCTCCCTTTGATCATTTTTGGATGGGGAAGTCTGAACAGCTAGTGATCTCCGTGTCACCATCAGCTTTCCATAGACCGGATAGTCTATTACTTCTTCTTCAGAATTTTCAGATTTTTCATCATCTGAAACCAGTTCACCATTGTCGAGCACCAGCATCACCTTTTTGTTGGTGCATTCGCTTGCATAGTGCCCAAAACCTTGGCATTTAAAGCACTTGACATCTCTGGAACGAGCAGCTACAGGTTTTCCTTTGTCCTCGCGTGAAAAACTCCTCGGTTCAGCCTTTAAATTTCCGCCAGCAGCCTCTCTTTGAGGTGTCCGAAAATTTGTTGAGAAATTGCGAGTTGTAACCTTCCTTTTAAGCCTTTTTCGATCAACATATCCTTGTGCAGCAGATCGTAGGCATCATTATATTCATACATCTCCATCTGGTCTTGTATCTCACGGTTTAATCCAGCCAAGAACCGTGCCATAGTTGCATTTTCATCCTCATCGACATCAGCTTGGATCATGAGTGTCTCCATCTCCTGAAAATAGTCATCAACAGATTTTAGTCCTTGAGTTAATCTACGGAGTTTCTGATGTACCTCTTTGTTGTAATGGATTGGCACAAAACGTCGTTTTATGAGTGTCTTGAGCTCAAACCAAGAAGCTACTTGAGGTTCTCCTGTTCTGCGTCTGGTTGTAACCATTTGATCCCACAAATTAAGAGCATAGCCACAGAATTCAGTAGCTGCCAGGCGCACCTTCTTGATCTCCGAGAAGTTCTGAACGTCAAAAACATTCTCCATCTTCTTCTCTCATTCAAGGTACACATCTGGATCGTTCTTTCCATCAAAAGGTGGAATTCTCAGTTTCAAGTTTTCGAGCCCTTCATCAGCAGCAGGGGCATTCACGGCAGCAGCAGGTCTATGGGCTCTTCGTGGCGTGTGATAACCCATCATGATATCCTCGTCGTGAATCGAAGCTAGTCTATTAGCTGGTCGACGATGGGTGGAGTATTCTGTGACTCCTTGAAGAAGTTCTTCCTGTTCATCTGCAAAATCAACAGCAAATTCATCAGTTTCTAGCACAATTTTCTTTCCTGCGCTTATTTCCTTTCTCCTAGCAGCTTGTGATTCCTGCATATCAACAACATGCTCATTGTGAGAAGTATCAAAAAGATTAGTCCTTTGTAGCTTTTTGATAGTTTCTGCTACAACTGATTCAACCCAGAGTTTATTGGGTGGAATTAAAGATGGATCATCGGACTTATGTGAACTCGATGATTCCTTATCATTCCCCGTCATGTTTCCTGCAACGAAACTTCACCAAAAACAACAAGTATTAAAAATTAGTGAAAATTTCCAGCAAGTTTTAAACCAGTAAGTGCCGAAAATTTCAGCAAATTTTCAGCTCTAGTTGCCGAGAGTGTCCAGCAAAATTTTGCAGCAAATTTCCTTCAGCACCTGTAACAAATCACAAACTCAAGACAAATGTTAGAGTTAGCGAAAATTTCCAGCAGCTCTCTCAAGGTATTTGCCGAAAAAATTGATGTAATTTCTGCAGGAATTTCGATCAGCACCTGAAAAAAAATTCCAACAACTTAAACAAACAGGTTAGAGTTAGAGAAATCGTAGCCTAAGCAGTGTTTTCTCTCAGCTCTCTCTCGATTTTGATGGTGTTTCTCTCTGAAATTTTCGTGTGGATCACTCAAGTTCAGCAAAGATCAAACTCAACTTCAGAATTGTTCCCTACCCTAAAGAAGATAGAAAGATTAGGAAGTTGGGTTGCAAAGGCTGAAACTTGCAGCGGAAATTGCAGCCGCAATCCCTTTACCACAAGAACCTGGATTTCTCTTCAGGTTTTTTCAGATTTTCAAGCGTTCAGATGTTTTAGTCCCGCTGTATTTGTATCTTAATAGCCCTTGCAACAATCAGAGTAAAGAGAAAAGAAAGTGTCTCCCCAAAACAGAAAAAAAAATTCGACAGAAAAGAGAAGTAATCACCCGATTTTCTGGTTGTTTTCCTCGATTTCAATCTCTGTTCCAGTGGATCTGATACCACCTGTTGCAACCTTGAGGACTCTAGGTTGATTAAATCCCTGAATTTTCTGAAAAAGAGATCTGAATTTTTCTTTTGTTTTTTTGTTTTCTGATTTTAGCGGTAGATGGAAGAAAGATGATGGATTTTATGAGAAAATGATAGATGGAATGATGAATGGATAGATGGATAGATAAATCTTTAGATCGGGTGACTGAACTCCCTTTATGATCTTAAAGAAGAAGCTTTAGAAAATGAACTCTGAAGCTAAAGATGTTCAAAGATGAACAAGGATTCACAATCACTGTGAAAAGGAAGAAAAACTTTGATAAAACTTCGATTAATTCTTTCAATGTCTGCATAATACAACTTAAATAAGTCTAATTCTCCTAGGGTTCCACGAAAATAAACCATAAAATAAACCTAATTTTCGTCTAAATAAACCAAAAATAAACCATAAATAATTAAAAATCTAAATCTAAAATCCAAGGCTAAACCGAATGCTGTAAACCAATGAGCTGAAAGTCTGTTGACTTTGAAAATTCATAACTAATTCATCCCAGCGTCTTTTCAAGTGATTCCACTTTGACTTTCCAGCTCATCTTCACTTGAACTGAACTCCATTCCAGCTTCCAGCTCCAGCTGTGTTGCATCAGTTTGATTATGGATTATCAAATGGATCTTCAAGTATCATTGTTCTTAATGTTGAAATTTTTTTGATCACCAAATTTCTATTGTTAGATTGTTTAACGCCTTGAAAGTGTTTGATTAAATGCTTGAAAGAATGTTAGATAAGCAAATTGTCTTAGACCAATGGAAGTTTATGTTTAAGCAATATTTGTGAACATATCAAACCAGTTTAGAATGCATGTTTAGGATCAGAAATTCAACGAAAGTTAGTGTGTAGGATTCTACAATATTTAGAGTTAGTACTAAAGAAGTAGGTTGATTTTACATAACTTATTTGAGTTCAAGACGGTTATAAAATCTTGTTCCCTAGTTAACAATTTGATTCAACAATGAAATGATTTCCCTGGGAATGTCTGACATTTTGCCTGATTGATTTACACCCTTCGAATTCTTGCTTCCTTTGCTTTGATTGCTTACTTGTTTGCTTGCTCTCATTTTAGATTCATCAAAACTTTCCTTTTGTCTTAGCCTATAGTTTATTCATTTTCTCTACGTGTGATTATTGGTGCATGTGGATCGATCCTGCATATACTACTTCGAGTTCATCTATGCACTTGTAGATAATTATTAGGTGAAACCTGAACCTATCAGCAAAATGAAGTACAACGTCCCGATAAGCTTCATGAGTAGTCCGCATAAACTGGGATAAAATATGATATGAGTAGCCAACTCGGGTCTTGTATGAGTAAGATAAATTAACCTTCCTACAAGTCAACTATACTTCTTCGGGTCATCAAGCTTTGGACCATCATCAGTTGCGAGTTGATGGTTTTTCTCCAAAGGAGTATGTGCCGATTTTGAGCCAAGAAAATCACAATAAGAGCCAATCTCCAAGGCATACTTATGTTAGGAAAGATAAAAACCCATCATGACCACGACTAGCTTCGATCCTTAGAAAGTAACTTAGTTTACCCAAGTCCTTCATCAAAAACAACATCCCAAATACTCTTTGAACTTTTGCAACATATACTCAATGTTACCCCGATGAGTAGATCATCCACATATATGAGATCTTAATATCATTCTTCGTGTAACAAAAAGTAATCTTCATAAGAAAGGATAAAACCAAACTTAAACAAGGCATCCAAAAGCTACTTAAACCAACAAGGTGGAGCTTGTTTCAGTACATATAATTCCTTACGTAGGCGGAAAACCTTATTTGGATGCTGATACCGAAACCTAGGAGGGAGTTTCATATAAGCTTCTTCCTCAGGATATGATAAATTTCCTAATTACGAGCAGCTACCAGACGAAGGAGAGAGCGAACCGTTGTCATTTTAATCATTGCGGAAAATGTCTCATTGTAGTCATCACCTTCAACCTGATAATTTCCTTAAACCACTAATCGAGTCTTGTAATGCTTAGTTGATGCATCATAATTATAATCCATCTTATACACCCATTATCTTTTGATGGCCACTTTATCGGGAGGTAAATCAACAATATCCCAAGTGCATTGACTTCAAGAGAATAAATCTCGGTTGACATTGCATTGTTATAAACTTTTATCTAAAAACCTCTTTAAAATGTTTGGGTTCAATGAAAACAATTGCAGCCAAGTAAGCATGACTACCTGCAGAAAACAATCGTCATATATAAAATATGTTAAGGGATGCAAAGCGTTACCTGGATCCGCCAAGGATGTAGGCTAAGAGAAATGAGGATCATGATGGCGTTCTTGAATGGAAACATCATTGTAAGTCACACAATCACGAAACTTGATAGACTGAGTATTATCGCGTTTACTCTACCTAACTCAAAAGTGGTGGTAGGATTATTATGAATAAAGCTCTATGTCTGAGGACGAGCAAAGTGTTCTGCAGGGACAACAGCTGGATCGACAGATAAAAGAACTGTATCAGAAGGTAGCAGCAGGATTGAAGATTCAGTAGAGTCCGTGATAGAGGGAAGAATCACGGCTGGAATTGTAATTGGAGTTGTGGCAAAGGGCATTAATGCAGCTGCCTATGACTCTTGCAAAGACGAAGTTTCATGCAGTTCGTTGTATGTCACTATCGTGGAAGCAGGAAAATTCCTCAACTGGAGTAACAATATTGCTCCCCTTATCCACTGCCGACATAATGGGCTCCCAATCAACATCATCGACCATATATGAAGAAGACAGAGACAAGAGTGTCGGTGATGGTACAATAGAAAATGGAAACTCTAATTCTTTCAGCTGCCTATGACTCTTGCAAAGATGAAGTTTCATGGAGTTCGCTGTATGTCACTATCATGGAAGCAGGAAAATTCCTCAACTGGAGTAACAATATTGCTCCCCTTATCCACTGCCGACATAATGGGCTCCCAATCAACATCATCGACCATATATGAAGAAGACAGAGACAAGAGTGTCGGTGATGGTACAATAGAAAATGGAAACTCTAATTCTTTCAGCTGCCTATGACTCTTGCAAAGATGAAGTTTCATGGAGTTCGCTGTATGTCACTATCATGGAAGCAGGAAAATTCCTCAACTGGAGTAACAATATTGCTCCCCTTATCCACTGCCGACATAATGGGCTCCCAATCAACATCATCGACCATATTTGAAGAAGACAGAGACAAGAGTGTCGGTGATGGTACAATAGAAAATGAAAACTCTAATTCTTTAAAAAACATTATGTGAAATAATAAACTCTTTATGTTCTAAGTCGAAAACCTTCCAGTCTTTTTACCCAAAGGATATCTCATGAAGACGCAAAGACGATTATGTTCTCCAAATTTATCCTTATCATGAGTAGTACGATGAACATAACAAGCATAACCAAACACACGAACCTGATCAGGAGAAGGCTTTTCACCGTACAAAATCTCGTAAGGGGAGCATCCACTATGTAATGCGGAAGGCATTCAATTAATAATATACGCCGCAGTGAGAATTATCTCTCTTCAAAAATGAACAGATAAGCGAACCTGGAAAAAAAGAGCATGTGCAACATTAAAAATGTGTCTATGCTTTTGCTCAACACGACAGTTCTGTTAGGAAGTAGCGACACATGGGGTTTGATGTACAATTTTTTGGGTGAAATAATGAGGAAAGACACATGACCTCAGTGCCATTATCACTACGTACCATTATCATCGACTTATTAAATTGTCATTCAGTGTAGACAAAAAGATCTTGTACTTTAGTACTTACTTCAGCTTTTTCCAACAACCAGAAAATCCATACTGCACGAGAAAGATCATCAATAATAATGAGAAAGTAAACCGCTCTGGAGGAGAAAGGAACACGGTAAAGGTCTCAGACATCGCAATGAATAAGAGAAAAATGTTCTTTAAAATTTAATGTTACTTATTGAAAAAACCTCTCTAGTCTTTTTACTTTAAAGCACATGTCACAAGTCGACGAGCAAGTAAATTTCGAGTTACCAGGATACAAAGTTAAAGAAGAAAGAACACTAAAGGATGGATGTACTAGTCACTGGTTTCATAAAGTAGAGTACGAATTCCCATCCGCTCAATGAATCCTAGTTGCCATGATGTCCGTAAAATAATAAACCTCATCACATTCTTCACTTTCTCCAATCATAATCTTCGTCAAATTGTTAACGCATAAAGTATCAGTGAATGTTGTAACAAAATTAATTTGCTAGAGAATCTTTGCAGCCGAGACCAATGTGCAATTGGAACATGGCATGAAAAACACATTAGACATATAAATATTTTCCAAAATACGCATAACTCCTTTACTAAATGAGATTTTCCGACCACCATCTGCAAAACCCATATAGCATGGCGACGTGGACAACAAATCCGAAAGCAAAGAGACATTTTTTTGTCATATGATGGGAAGCTCCCATATCAAGTATAATGTCACCATAAGCCGGCTTACCTAACAGTTTGTCAAAACCTCTTGTTTTCTCTTAAATCAACTTTGATAAAGCTTTCCACTGTTCTTGAGAAAAAAATTAGGAAACGAGGATGAGTTGGAGTTTGGAGTAGAGGTTGTAGCGGGTGCTGAAGTAACATGATTCTGGCCATGACCCCTTCTGAATCATCGATCTCGACTACAAGAGGTTCGACCACCTCGCTCACCCCACCAATACGGAAAAGCCACAACCTCTCTTGCCATGACATGTTCGGCCACAATGAGAATACTGATTGGGACGATCATGACTGCAAAATTAGAGAGTATTCTCTATTTTTGCTAGAGATTATTGCAGAGAATTATAACGTTGGTCACCGACAGTGTATTTTGATGATAATCACGACAAGCAAAAAAACCAACAACCTCATGTTGTTATTCGTGACTGCGATTAGTAGTCAAGCACTGCTCTTCCCAAAAGATCTTTGAGTACACTTCTCCCAAGATCGGAAACGGATCGAAAGAAATTAATATTAGTACATAAACTTTCAGATCCTGCATGATCTAGACCAAAAAAAAACCTGATGAACTTTCTTAGTTTCACGTTGTTTAACAAACTCCTTAGCCGCTCCACACGAGCACAAAATCAATGGTTGCCGAGAGACGCCCATATTAGTCAAGAAATGACTGCCCGTTTTGACGACACGAATCTAATTGCGCTTTGATTTGATGAAGCCTCACAATATTACCGAATGAAAATCTTTCTTCTAGCTCGATCCACAATTGATGAGCGTCTATCAATATGTGATAGTCAATCTGACTTTCGGCTCAATAGAGGCTCTCTACCAACCAACAATCATCGAATTGATAGTTGACCGATTTCCAAGACTCATACTTCAATCATCGGGTTTCTTTAAGGTTCCTTTTACAAACCCTATCTTTCTTTTGATTTGAAGGGCATTAAACATATCCAATGCCCACTCGTTGTAATTATGACCACTCAACTAACTGGTGAAATCAATGCTCCATGATTATCCGAAGCATCATTTTATGGGCCATTAAAGCTAACAAAATTTAAGTCATAAGCTAAGCTCTTAGGTTATCTCTTTCCATGTCAGTTCCCCTTGCTTGAGCTTGAGGTTTCTAGTGGTGAGTAAGCCTTTATCTTTACAGTCGTCCCCTTGAAAGTTGGCAAAGGCAATCCATCAGACAAGGGAAAACCATAAAGTGAGATAGTGAAAGCAAATCATTGTGGTTTCTGTCGACTTTTCACCACACTATTAAGTAACAAGAGAAGTGAATCATTTACGGCCATGAATTAACGTTGCTATGTTTTATTATAGAGATATAAAGACATAGGACTTTGAGGTTTAGGTCAACTCCTTGCTTTGTTGATGACTGACCAAACACGTTAGCTTCAACTAAAGGAAATCACAAAACAAAAACCTTCTCTTGTTAATACAAGAATAATGTCTTTGTTTTAATTACGTGAAACAGAGCACAAGACAACAACCGAAGAGACAAAGAAGAAACTTAAACGATGACGACACGTGCTTCACAAGAAACAAGACGAAAACGAGATGTCACAAACTTCAACTAGAAGCACGACAATCAACCAACAATCAGACTATGTTTACAAGACGACGAAGAGATGTCTTGGTAACACTTTTTGCTTAAAAAACAAGACAATGATAATGAGTAAAAAATTTTAGGTCAATGATTGTTGCTCTGATACCATATAAAATTAGAAACTGAACAACATTCTCTTTATTGAATGAACGAACCAAGTATATCTACTGATCACCGATTTTTGATAAGGACTATTTCTCTATGAAATAGAAACATAAACTTTATCTTTATCACAAACTATATTAACTCATATCTATCTCTAATGGTTGTTTTAAGATATATATATATATTTAAAAAAAAGATATATATTTAAAATAATGTTGTTTTTTTGAATTTGAAAGTAAAAGTGGACTGATTCTTTTTGAGTTTGCTTCTAATAAAATTAGTAGAGAGATGAAAAAACCAAAACAATGGAGAGAGTTCATTTTGTTCTAAACGAAATGAAAGGAAGCAATTTTTTAATTAAAGTGAGATTCCAAGTGATCTCCGGGCCAGGAACATATTGAATGTGCATTTTTATAATGTGAGTTGGAAAATGTTATAACTTTTTTGTATAGAGAATATAATTGGAGTGGGTGACCCATGTGGATAAGAGTCTAATGTGTTGGTAATCGACGGAAGAGTGGTAGTTAAATTTATCCAAAAAAATTTAAAGCCATGTGATTTCTTATATTGTTGTCTTTTTTTTTTTTTCTTTTTTCTTTTTTTGCCTCTTTAATTATTTTCCTTAAAATGGGTTGTGGGAAGAGGCTGCACGTGCTGTGGATACATCGAATCATGAAACTTAAAAGAATGAACCAACCTGGTAGCTCTAAATTCTCCCCATAGATTACGCGTAACAATGTTAAATTTAGCTTCTAATCCGCATGCGTTTTGATGTTTACGTTGGGCTTAATTCAATGGATTTTACCAAATTTAGATACTGTTTTGTCCTCCTTTTGAGATAAAGATTCCTTCTATGTTTTTTCTTTATTTATAAAATTCTTTCTTTCTAAGTTCTTTGCCCCCTCCGTCTCCAAAAGATTGAATAAGCAAAGATAAGGCAAGAGACATGGTCTCTCTTTTTCTAAAAAATATATTTAAGAGATTATGTTTGTCAGAGTTTCATGTTCTTTATCGGTTATAACAGACTCATGCAGTGTATTTTCTCAGTAATTAAGAGGAACACAAATTAGTACTTTTTTCTTGTTTTTGTTAATTGCACAAATGAATAATCTACTTAGGCGTTTTTCCATTTCTAAAATTTCTAACTTATGAAAACAGCTTTTCATGTTTGTGTTCGTGCATGTATTAGCTTTGTTTTTCCTTCTTTTTGTTAAAGTAATCTTGTTGATGTTCTCATAGTTAAAATAATAATAAACTAATAAAATAATAATATTTTGATAAAATATCTTTAAAACATGTTTTTGTTTTAGAATCCTACATCTTTAGAACATCTTTACAGATGACACATGTCACTTTATTAGTGATTCAAAATTTATTTTATTAAATCAAATTCACAATAGTTTAAAAAGTAATTAAATAGTTTATATGTTATTATTTTTCATTTTTTATTTTTTTATAAATCATAAAATAAAAATTTCTACCTAACAAGTTTTATTATCTATTAGTTTAAATTATATAATCAAATTATGTTTATTATTATTAGTTAAAATTACAATAATATTAACTTAATATAAAATACTGTTTAGTTATGTTGATGTTTAGACCATCTCCATTGCAAGATTTTAAGGGGTTCTTAGCTCAAGTTTTTATGCAAATATGAGTTTAATAATGATTTAATCTACATAAGTGTTAAGAGTACCTCTTATATGAGAGGTTTTGGAACTCAACTCTTAATGACGTGGCGGAATTTGATTGGTTGTTGTTATTTATTTTATTTTATTTTCAAAATTATTTTATTTCTAAAATTTATTTTATTTCCAAAACTCTTAACTCTTAATAAAATTTATTTTATTTCCAAAATTAAAATATTATTATTTGTTGACAAAAAATTAAAATATTATTATTTTAATTTTAAGAACTCCAATTTAAGAGTCCACCAATGGACACCAAAAAAAAGTGAGAGTTTTTAATTTTATTAAATTAATTAAACAAAATAAAAAAAAAGTTAAGAACCTCTAGTAGAGGTTCTACAATGGAGATGCTCTTAGTTATTCTGTGCGCCGTGACCAAGTTAACTGTTTAGTTATGTTGATGTTTCTATTTGAGATTTTATTTTTTAGTTTAAGGACTAAGATTAAACTATAGTTTTGTTAAGAATAACTCATCGCCTGTATGTCGACAAAGTTTTAACATAAATATGTTGAATGAAAATACCTACTTGATTGTTGACGTAAATGTACCTAATTACATCAAAAGTACCTAATGACGAAAAATGTACCTAATCACATTGTATGTTTTGAAATTTTATTTTTGCAGGATATGACTATATATATGCATGTATAAATATTTGTATTTTCTTTTGCAAAATTGAAAACATATATATGCAGGCATCCATAAAAAAAAGCATGTTAAAAGGATGACATTTTTAAAAGTATGTATAGAAAAATAATAAGTTGAAGATGAGAAGATCTAATGGTGTCAAAACAGACAACTTGTTTTGCAAAACGAATTCGTGTGTATCTCAAAAAAGTTGGGTCTTTATATTATGAAAGTTTGTGCTTCCTCTTCGACTCATCAGTCATCACTATCTTTATTCTTATCTCCACCTTCTCTCTTTTATTTAATTTTTATTTACTATTTATGTAACATCTTACTTTAACTTCTTTAAGCCTTAGTTCAATCATTAGGTCTTTAGACAACCCTCAATTGCATGCCAGGTTATTTATCGCACACAAAACTAAACCCTTAAAACGTCGAGTGAATCCACTATAATCACTTTCAAGATCCAAAATTTGAATATAAAGGCTAGGATTTGTAATGTTGAAATGACTAAACATGTTCATAGTTACTCAGGATCACCATACATACGCGAACCTAATTTTATTTTTGTGCCTTTTTACATTTATTGAGTCTTATAATTTATATAGACAATCAAAACAAAAGCAACCATAGTTAGCTGTATATGTTTCAATGTCTTTTTAATAATAACATAAGCTGTTTGAAAGGCAACGTAGGGACGGGGCCAATACATTCAGACAGCAACATCGAACCAACTTCAAAGTATTGTCGGCGATAAGTTTTTTTTTTGAAAAAAGGAAGCTTGTGGACAGCGTATGAGTGATCGTGGAATGAAATGTAGCCGATCGTGATCTTGTGTTAGTTATCCTCTCAGTCGTTTAAATCGATATTGATATATATGTCTTAATTTTTGGGTTTTATTTTCTTGATGAATGAGAGAGACACTATGTGTTTCGCACCGGTTCGGTTCTGATAATCGGTGCCATAAATTGGTGGAGGTTCAGGATTATAAAAATCTTGTTAATATCTTAACAAAGACAAAAGAAAAACGATGTTTTGATTAAGAGAAGAATTCTCAACTAAAGAAAATAAAGTCTTAAGGTTCCCCACAGATTTATCTACAAGTGTGTATATATAATATAGTTAGGTTATTAGATCAAAGGTTACATGAGATAAAACAATATTACTAATCTAAGATATTAATCGAACTTTTTAATTTAGTTTTTTGTAGTGTGCAAATATGAAAAAAACGAAGAGAGTTCAAAGTGAAGGGGATGGAGCAAGGAAACGAGAGAGATGGGGAATTGGAAATGGTTGAGCAAACAAGAAACATATAAGTTGTCTGATCCATTAATGATATTGCAAATGCACATGCCATGCGACTTGTAATGTTTTCTCTCTTCTTCACTTTGTGACTAGCTCATTTATATTTTATGAATTGGTTGGAATCTTTTTCATCTAGTTTCGATTACCTTTTAAGTAAAAAGATGATCTCATGATGGAGTCTATATTAAAGTTCGAATAGTTCGTTGCAAAAGTGTAGTTGGTAGGATTTGATCTCCGATCACTATTGGATTCTTAGATTTCACTGGAGCGGCTGATTGATTCTGGGAGCAAGCAACTATTTTATTGAGATTTCTGCAAGCGCACGGGAAAAAATCACCCTCATAGTGATCCACATGCATATATAGTTTGCAAGTGATTATAATGCTGTTTATTTATTCATCCAGATGAATCATCTAGATGAATTTATAAAATGATGTTTGTTTAAACGCACATATGAATCATTTGGATGATCATCTGGATGAGTTTTAAAATTCTAACTAAAAATTTCAAAATCATCTGAATTAGTTTAATCAGATCATCCAGATGAACCAAGTTCATCTACATGAACCAAGTTCATCTAAAACATTAAAAAGATCAAAAACCCTTAAACAAAACAAAATTTAACACAACCTAAAAATCTAATATCTACAATTATTTTAACAACCAACACTTTCATCTTTATCACTATTCGCACAAATTTTTCTACCAAAACCGTAAAATCGCATTTTCCAACAAAAAAACTGGCAAAACCAAAAAACCATATATTTTCACCAAAACCGCAAAGTCACATATCATAAAATCGCATTATTCCACTAAAACTGAAAAAATAACGTTTTCCTCCAAAAACCGCAAAATCACAATTTGCCGCCAAAACCGCAAAATCACGTTTTCCTGTCAAAACCAAAAATCTCGTTTCCCTACAAAATCCGTAAAATCAAAATGACAAAATCATATTTTTCCGTCCTAACCGCAAAATCAAAATTTCCCGCGAAAACCTGTAAAATCACATATTCTCGCCAAAACCACAAAATCACATTATCTCGCTAAAACTGTAAAATCGTATTTTTCCGCCAAAAGCGTAAAACTGCACTTTTCCGCCAAAACCGCAAATCGTATTTTTGACCAAAACCGCAATCATATATTCTCACCAAAACCGAAAAATCATATTGTCCCGCCAAAACCGTAAACTCGCATTTTTACGCCAATACCACAAAATCACATTTTCCCGCCAAAACTGTAAAATCATATTTCTCCCGCTAAATTCGCAAAATTACATTTTTCCGCCATAACCATAAATCCACGTTTTCCTGCAAAAACCGCAAAACCACATTTTTCTGCAAAAACCGTAAAACCGTAAATTTTCGTCAAAGCCGCATTTTCCCGTCAAAATCGTAGAATCACATTTTTCTGCAAAACCACAAAATCATATTTTTCCGCCAAGACCGCATAGTCACATTTTTCCTGTCGACGCCGTAAAATCGTATTTTCCCAACAAAGCTGCAAAATCGATCTAAAATATGATCTAAACGATATTTAGTTGGAAATATAATTTAAATAAAAGCACAAAATTTAATTTGGATGATATTAAGATAGAATATTTATGATTAAAATCAAAAAGATATAGTTCTGATTAAAAAATAAAAAAAATATCAAACATATTACACTAAAATAGGGATATTTTAATCTTTTTCTTATTATAATCATTTATATTAAAGATTTTGATGAAAAAATGAACAAAACATCCTGATGAATCATCTAGATGAACTATCCAAGTGAATTGACAAAAATATAAACAAACATCATTCAGATGATTCATCCAGCTGTATCATTTGGATGGATCATCTAGACGAATATGCTGAATGAGAAAAGGAACACTTAATTGAACGCACGAATCATGACAGTTACGTGACATATTTTCCAAATAACATAAATTCGTAAACGTAAAGTAGGTGCATGCATGCGATAAGTATCAAGTAACCGCTCGTGTGACTCCCGACAAATCATTATGGAATGTAGTGAATGTATATGGCCCAAGCATCTATGATTTATCTATATCTGTGACGACTGACGAGTGAGGCCAAAAGCCAACGCAGATGATAGAACGCAAAAAAGACCAATTCTTGTAACCATACTTAAACACATGCACGTGTGACTCTTTTAAGCTTTTTTTTTTCATAAACATCCCAAAAACTTTATGAAGCCTTTTTCTGCTTTTTTGGCATTGACCGCAACAAGCTGACTTATCCTCAACTTGTCATGTGGACCTTTGTGCATATTTGAAACTGGGCTAAAATTTAAAGTTATTTTCATTTTCTTCTCTGGGTTACTGAAATTGGGCTTAGATTAGCTTTATTCGGTCTTGAGGGTGTCACTAGCCGAAAAGAATAAAAATGTGGAACGAAATGGCTTGTAATATGAAATTATGGAACGAAAAGAATAAAAATATGAAAAGAATAAAAATGTTTCTGTTTCTACTTCTTCTAGAGTTTCAAAAATGGCTTGTAAAGATTTGATGGTTACCCAAAAACCATCAAATTCTCAATGATTACAACCTCTTGGAACTGTCAGGAGCTTAGGAATACCATGACAGTTCGACGTCTAAAGGAATTGAGACTTGAACTCTTTCTTGACATAACATTCTTAATGGAGACAAAAATTCAAAATGACTACATTTCACAAGTTTGTTCTTGGCTAGGGTATAGCCAACATTTCACCATTCCGCCTGAAGGATATAGCGGCGGTCTTGCCTTATTCTGGAAGGGGGATATCTCTCTCGATGTCTTGACATCATCTCGGAACTACATTGATACTCTCATCTCCTTTCGCAATATCTCCTACTAGCTATTGCACCTTTGTTTATGGTGCACCAGCCCAAGAAAAATGTAAAGCGGTATGGAATGAAATCTCGAAAATTGGCGAGAATCGCGAGTCTCCTTGGTTGTTAGTAGGCGATTTTAATGAGATCTTGTTCCAATCAGAGAAGCAAGGAGACCCACCACGCCCGGAAGGTTCTTTCGTTTACTTTCGTAGTTTCTTCTCGGTTAATGGGCTTTGGGATGTGCGACACTCCGGCAACTGCCTCTCTTGGCATGGTATGCGTGGTGACCATCTAGTTCATTCACGCTTGGATAGGGCGATTGCTAATAACTCATGGTTCGAATTATTCTCCTTTGGCCGCTCGGAGTATTGTGCCTTCCAAGGCTCGGATTACCGTCCTCTCGTTACTTTCTCTGATGATTCTTGTGCCAAGCGACGAGGACTCTTTAGATTTGATAACCGTCTGCGGGATATTGATGAGATTTACGACCTCATTGCACATGTTTGGCACGAAGACGATGAGGCCTCGGTTGAGACAAAGCTCTCTCGGTGTCGCCGTGAGTTGATCTCTTGGACTAAGGCACAAAACTGTAATAGTTTAAAGAAGGTTAAAGAGCTTCAAGCCGAGCTTGACCAAGCTCTCACCTCCTCTTCTATGGATACAAGTGTCATCTCGGACATCATGGCTGTTCTTGAAGAAGCTTACACAACCAAAGAAGCTTTCTGGCGCCAAAGATGTCGTGTGTTATGGCTTCAACATGGAGACAGTAACTCCGACTATTTTCATGCTATTACTTGAACTCGACGTTCGAGGACCCGTTTTACGGTTATTGAAGACTCGAATGGTGTACCAAAATACCTTGACGATGAGATAGCTCAAGCGATTACAAGTTACTATCAATTCTTATTCTCTTCTGGATCCAACTCGGATCTCTTGCTAGTTTCAGAGGCATTATCGCCGCAGCTCATGTCCTTGCAGAATGAGCTTCTAGTGCGGCTGCCTCGGGAGGAAGAGATAAAGGCAGCGGTGTTTGCAATCAATTCAGACAAAGCCCCAGGTCCTGACGGGTATTCGTCTGGTTTTTACCAAGCATTTTGGCCAATCAATTTCCACAATGTGCTTCGCGAAGTGGGGAACTTCTTCCTCTCGGGTTCTTTCCCACGATGGCTAAATCACACTCATGTTAGGCTCATTCCGAAAGTCAATCACCCTCGACGGGTCGCTGAGTATCGCCCCATAGCGCTTTGTAGTGTCTTTTATAAGATTATTGCGAAGATTTTAATGTCGCGCCTTAACTCAATTCTGCCAGAAATTATCTCCAAAAACCAATCTGGTTTTATACCTGAAAGGGTCATCTCTGACAACGTCTTAATCACTCATGAGGTTTTGCACTATCTCAAGACTTTGAAAGCGCAAAATCGATGCTTCATGGCCGTAAAAACAGACATGACAAAGGCGTATGATTGCATTGAGTGGAGTTTTCTTCGAGCGGTCATGAAGCGCCTAGGATTTCATACAACTTGAATTGGGTGGATAATGGAGTGCGTCACTACGATGTCTTACTCTTTTCTTATTAATGATGCTCCCCATTGTATGGTCGAGCCGACTAGAGGTCTACGACAAGGAGACCCTCTCTCTCCATGTCTCTTTGTTCTCTGCTCTGAGGTACTCTCCGGGCTCTGTCGCAAAGCTCAAGCGAATGGTACACTTCCTGGAGTGAAGGTCTCACGTGGCAGCCCTCCTCTTAATCACCTTTTCTTCGCTGATGACACCATGTTTTTTTCCGCTCGGATCCTCATAGTTGTCAAGTTTTGCGTGCACTTTTAAAGCGTTACGAGAAGGCCTCGGGACAACTTATCAATATCACCAAGTCATCAATAACTTTTGCTTTTAAAACACCTTCAGAAAGATGTCTTATGGCTCAGCGTATCCTAAATTTTAATCAAATGGGCGGAGTAGGGAAGTATTTAGGCCTTCCAGAGAGCTTTGGACGTCGAAAACGTGATATTTTTACGAGCATCGTTGATCGCAATAGACAAAAAGCGTTGAGCTGGTCCTCTCGGTATTTGTCGGCCGTAGGCTAAGTTGGCGTGGCGCTTACTCAACAGTCCTCAGGCACTTGTGTCTCGCGTATTGTTCGGAAAGTACTGCCACCAAACATCTTTCTTGGACATTACTCCATGTTCTTCTTCCTCCCACGATTGGCATGGGATTTTGGAGAGGAGAGATTTTCTTCGGCAAGGGCTGAGATGGTTGATAGGCAATGGTCGATTGGTCCGTGTATGGCATGATCCATGGCTCTCCTCGGTGTCTCCTATGTGGCCATTAGGTCCAGCACCTGAGGAAAATTTTGACATGTTAGTGGCGGACCTTATTGACCACCATACAGGTTCCTGGAACATACAACTCATCTCTCGCCACTTACCACAATTTACTGAACTCATACGGCGCATTCCCATTAGCCCGTCTCGTTCATGTGATAAACTCGTCTGGCTCTTCAACAAGAGAGGGATATACACATCAAAATCCGGTTATGAGGTTGCTATTACTAATCTAACAAGAGCAAATGACGTGGACTTTGACTGGAAGAAACGGATATGGCGAGTTTTAACAACTCTAAAGATTCGGAGCTTCCTTTGGCGTGCCATGTCTAGAGCTCTTGGGGTGGGGAGCCAACTGGTTGCACGGGGACTACAAGTGACTTCCACTTGTTCTCGCTGCGGAGGGGAGGAGACCGTTGACCACGTCTTACTCCTTTGCCCGCTAGCGCAAAGGGTTTGGGACATGGCTGCGCTTTCTATTCCCACTTTCATGAAATCACCATTTCTGTCCTTATTCCTACAATCAAATGAGATAGTGAATTTACCTCCATCTGCTCAGGTGAATGTTGATCTATATGCCTGGATTTTCTGGTTTCTGTGGAAAGCGCGTAATGATAAGGTATTTAATAATGTTGATTGGTCGGCCATTGAAGTCATCACGAAAGCTACAGTTGAGGCATGAGCATGGTTTCTTGCCACTAAAGCTAAACCACGACGGCATCCACCTCAGCTAACGATTCCGCCGAATATCGACACATCCGTGAAGGTCTACGTAGATGCATCATGGGTTGTTGATTGTTTCTCTTGCGGCATGGGAGTGATTTTCCGTTCCGATACAGATTTGATTCTTGATCAATTTCAAGATGTAAGATTTGATATACCTTCCGCTTTGGTTGCAGAAGGGTTTGCTATTGTCTTGGCTCTTCAAAAAGCTAATGAGAGTAGCTTGCCTGACGTTCATATCTTTAGTGATTTTCAAGTGCTTGTCAACCTTCTTCAGAAGGGAGAATTTCACATTTACCTACACTCGGTTCTTGCAGAAGTTCGCGCTATTTTGTCTTCTTTTTCGCTTATTAGTTTCTCATTTGTTCCATGTTCTCAGAATAAGTGTGCTGACTCATTAGCACGAAATGCTTTGAGTGCCCTCTTTATTTCGTTTTAAAGTTCTTTAATAAAATTTAGTGCCAAAAAAATGGAACGAAAGATAATTGAACTAGTCCTAATTAAGACTCCAAAGTAACTTTTTATACAGTTAAATAAGGGGATTATTGGTTCTATCATTTTAATTGATTTGGATTTCCAAATCAAATCATGTGTTATTGGATCTATGATTTTAAAATCCATATTGAAATCATGTGTTATTGTTCTATAATTTTGAAATCCAAATTAAAATCAAGTGTTGTTCAATAGTTAGGATTTGTGTATGGATTTAATTTTAAATTGGATTTGAGAAGATTTATAAGTGTTTTGAATACAAAATTACAAAGACTCAAATATTGAGTTTGAAACATGTATTTTGAACATTTTGTTTTGTTAACCACTACAAAAAAATATCTAACAATCAGGAACTAATAACACATGCATCGACTTCACTTTTCATATATCATATATTCACTCGTAGCCTTCATCATAATAGTTTTTTTGTAACAAAGAGAGAAAAAAAACTTTATTAATTATAAATTAATTATGTAAAATCTAATAATAATAGTTTGAAAAAAATCCAATAATAATAAATTCTATCTATAAAAATCAAATGCGATATCCAATGACATTACATTTAATCAAACCATAACGCTGATCAATAGACATACTAATGAATACATCTTTCATCCCTAATTGATGAATCACTTTGACGATATCATAACGAACATGCTCATCCAAGTTAGAGACTTCTTTGATAGCTTTCCATAAAAGATTTCTCTTCTTCTTCGCTGGTACACTTATTTTTGCGATGGTGCCAAAGGAAAAATCGTATGCTTTCCGCAATAGAAAAGTGTTATATCACAAAATGTGATGGCCGCATGTAATTTTGATCTCGAGTTTATATATATACTAAGTGGATGAGAAGGTTCAGTTCGTGATTCAAAAGTACTAAATTATTGTTTAACAAAGAATACAAACCGGTTACTTGTTCTCAATGGTACCAGTTTTTTTTATAATAACAGTTATAAGTTGGTTTTCTTCAACTATATTGTAACAATTTTCTTATTCTTATTTAGGAAAATTTTATTTAGTCAACTGTGGATTTGCAAATTGTTAAAATTTTCTACCTCTTTATTGTGGCATTTGGTATCATCTACAAGAGTTTTGATCAAGATTCTACTCCAGAAAATGCAAAAAGGGTTGTTTAACTATCGTCATGCATCTTTGAGAAACGTTATTGAGAGAATTTTTGGTATTTTTAAATCTCAATTTCTTATTTTTTAAGTTTGCACCTCATTTTCCGTATAAGACACAAAAAGAGATTGGACTTGCATGTGTTGATTTTCACAACTTTCTACGAAAATTTTGCCGAACGGATTGTTTCCCGAAGAAACAAATTCTTATGAAGAAAAAGAAGGAGGAGGAAAAAAAAGATCTTGAAGAAGTTAATAACGATGATGATGAAGTTTTTGCAACTCAAGATCAACAAAGAGAACACGCTAACCAGTTGAGAGCAACCATTGCAGTAGATATGTGGAGAGATTCTATATGATGATAGACGGAAATAAAAATGAAATATTATTTATCTTTATATTTATTTCATATTTTATTATAAAGATTAATAGTTATTTGTTTGAAACTCATTTTTTCAAAATTCAAAAGTTTGATTTTGAAATCCATTTGTTTAGATTATGAAATCCACTAATCTGATTTTGAAATATTTGGATTTGTGAAGAAAATTCAAAATCCACTGAAATTTTCAAATCCATTAAAATCATAGAACCAATAACTCCCACTAAGTTTTGTTTCATATGATATGCACAATTCTTACGGTAAATTGAATCATTGTTTTGTTTGTTTTTTGTCAATAATTGGATCGATAAGGTTCCATCTATAGCTAAATAACCCTACTACATGGGGCAACGCGACTTAGTAGAGTCGAACTCAGCTGGGATAGCTGTAGAGGTGGACCTTTAACCACTTGACCTAAAGGTACTTCTCCAATCATTGTGTTGTTTTTTTCTATGAAATATTAAAATTTCATTTTGTCAAAAAATAGATGAAATTTGAAGTTTTAGATGTTGTTGCTTCTTAAGATTCAACAGGCCAACGAAAGCACAAGATTCCATGGTCGGGACAGAATTATTATCCAGGATTCGTTATCCGACTCATTGTCCCGATTTGATCCGAAAACGGATATCCGGAGGTTTCAAATCCGGATCCGGAGAGTGGAATTTGTATGTCCAGATATTCGGATCGAGACTTATCATATAATATTAAAATATTAATAGTATATTTATATGTATATATCATACAATTTTTATATAAAAATAAGTAAAAAAATATTCACCTATAAAAATAACTTCTATTTTATTTTTGAAAATAAGTTTAAAAATATAAATTATATATTAATTTTACAAATTAATTATATATATCCGGATCCAAATATCCACGGATATCCGGACTTTCATATGGATACCAGAATTCCGGCTATCCTAAAGCCTCAAATTCGGATCCGGATACCTCAAAATAGCTCGGATATCCAAACTCATTATGTGGTGTTTCACTCCTAATATGTGGTGTGAACAATCATAAACTAGTACTAGATTTTGATCCGCGCTTTTAAAGCGTGAAATTCATTTTTGTGTATAATCTAATATATAGATTTAAAAAATATATGAATTTTTCTTATAAATAAACTATTGTAACTAACAACTACTTTCATTATTGAAACGAATGACATGACTTGTTGATGTCAAAAATAAAAATTAGTTTCTCCTTACATATATTTATGTCACAGATTAAAAAAATGATACGACTATAGAGTTCTCCATTTTTATTATCGTTGTCGGGTTTTTTGTTATAGAACTTATATAAAGAGTTTTATAAATACTTAACAATTTCCTATATTAAAAGTTCTCACAACTTTAATTACCTTGTATTAATATTTTAATTTTTAAATAAATGTATATGCAATATTTTTAAAATCGGACCGGTTCGAAGATTAGACTAGGTTCACCCACAAATCGGTAAAATAGTCTGGTTGAGTCAGTAATAAACTCAAAGAAAATTAAATCGGTCAAACGACCGAATTAAACCGGTAAAGAATTGGATACTAGCGAACCATTAAACAAGATTCATACTTGGTTTCATTCCTAAACATGAAATTTAATTTATTTGATTAATTAGTATAGCTCTTATGCAAAATTATACTTTTTAATTTTTAACTATTATAATTTTAATTTTTATTTTAATATTTAAAATAATATATTTATCCTCATCTAAAATATTATTTGAAAATAATATATTTATTCTCAATTATAATACTATTTGAAAAATATCATTGTACTTGGTTGAACCCAGTCGGACCACATTGACTTGCGATCTAATAATTTACCCAGTTCAATTATCGGTTCAGTTTTAAAAACATTGCATATTATAAATATTAATCTTTTCAAAATAATCGTTTTTATAATTGTTAATTAGTAAATTTAATTTTATATTTTTTTAAAAACTGTTTAAAAACTGAAAATAATCATTCACTAATTAACTAAATTAATTAGTTGAATTAATTGATTAAATCAATAAGTTGTTAAGCGACATTTTAAAGTGTATAGTTAATAATAATGTAAGGGTCCAAAATTGGTAGTATCACAGGGTAGACAATAGTTTTGTGCTTATGCGTTAATAGTATTGATACAAGTAACTAAAGATAATCTTTTTTTTTTGTTTTTTTTTACATTTTTAGATAAAGAATTTACTCCTTCCGATTCAATATAAGTAAAATTTCAGAAATTTTTTTGTTATTCGACTCTTTTAGCTATTTATATTCTACATTTTTTTTCATTTTTTGAACTAATTTTAGTTAATAATGCTACAATGTAATCAATGTAAATTATAAAATAATTCGCAAAATTTTAATTTATGTGCATCTATTTTAAACATCACTTAAAGTAAAAGAGTGAAAGTAATATATATATATATATATATATATATAACTATTATACTATGTGGATACTTCAAAAAAAAAATGCTGATATTTTTCTGCTCTTTTAGATATCTAAAAATTAAGAGATGTTAATAATCAAAGTTTTGTTAAAAGAGTAAGAGAGAGAGAGGAGAGAAACTTTTTTTTTCGTTTTCTCTTTTCTTTTTCTTGACCCATTTGTCTTAGCAACCACCTTTTTACGCATTGGTTTTCCGGTGGCCGACGGTCCCAGCTCTGTCGGCAGTCGTCTCACCAACCTTTTTTTCCTCGTTGTCTCTCTTCTCTACTTCCTCTCATCTTCAACCGTCCAATATGCTTGTCCATTCTAGATTCTCATCAGCAAATGCGCCTCTCCAACGACTCTAATAATATGGTGTATGTGTCCGTCAAGCAGTTGGAGCGGCCACGAAAGCGTGCGAAGGATATGCAATGTGGGCTGCTCAAGATAATTGTTTTCAGTGGATTGGTGAAATTGCTAGATCTGACATGGTGACCGTTGTGCATCATATAGTTGAGTGAGTCGATGATTCCCTCCATGATTTCCTTATGTTTTCACCGATCCTTCCTCTGCTTGCTACCTTCCTTGAGTTTTCTCGAAGTTCATCTTCTTTGGCTTCCTGTTGGAGTGACATTGCAGCAATGAGGCCACCATAGAAACTCTCAACCATGGTGAGAAAACAACAAAGCTCGATGTTCACGGTTAAAGATAAGTTCTTCAGCCTTTCGTGTTGGTGGTCCTCGTGAATTAGAACTTGCCCTAAGGCTCCTTTGTGGAGTTTGGGTTCTTCCTTTTGTGCGTGAAGTCGTGAGTTTGTTTTTAAGCTTGCTCCTGTTGATTTTATTCTCTCTGGTTTTAGCGTTTTAGAAGACGACACAAAAATTTTTCATCGGAGACCCGTTCTTGTTAGTAACAGAAATAGGAACTTGCCAAACCTCGTACGAAAACTCTTTCTCGGTATCTGCCAAGTGTCTCTCCTTTTAGGTAATTTGGGTTCTCGATATGAATCTTCTTCCTTAGATCAGAGAAGATTAATCAGATTAGCGACATTGTTGACTTTCCTGTAATTACTGTCCTCTGTTTTCCAGGTTCTGATGAATTGCAGTGAACTCCGATGTTTCATTCTAGGGACTTCAAGAGTTTCTATCTTCATCTAACTTGTGTAGCATTAGTGTAGATTTTGACAAAAAAAACTTGTGTTGTTTATCACCTGCACTAGTTCTAGATCTGGTTTTTAGGGATCTTTTGTGAGATATCTAGATACACTGTTTTTTGAAGCTCGTGATCCAATTAGCATTGTTTACACTCTTTGCTGTATATTTTTCATTACCATCAATGGATTATTCACATTTCATAAAGAATATATCTTAATTGTTGGTGTCAAAAATGGTCATCTCGAAATCAACGTCCAAGATCGCATCTCTAATCGGACTTACTCGGAAACACGACCAACGTCTAGACTCACCACCGTCTAGACTTATCGTCTTCTAGACTTACTGTCGTCTAGACTTATCGTCATCAAGACTTAACGTCTTCTAGACTTATCTTCTTCTTGACCGGTCATCGTCTAGACTTAACTATCATTCAACAAAGTTTATCCTTCCGCAGAGAACTAAAGAGCCTGAACGCTAAAGTTAACATCCACGATTTACGGATAACTC
>OVAN01004915.1:0-17344 GCA_900406275.1 Anastatica hierochuntica | reverse complement strand
ACAGCTGACTTACTGATATCAAATTTGCTGTTAAACCTTGTACATAGTAGAAATTGACTAGATTGGGTAGGTGACATCATTTAATTCTCCTTTACCCTTGATTCGTCCTTGTGCACCTCCACCAAAAGTCACTTTGCTCTCCTTTATAGTCTCATAACCGTCAAGATTGTCCTGCAAACCTATCATGTGTCTAGATGCCCCGCTATCAAAGTACCATAGCTTGTTTATGGACGAAGCAACTAATGTGTATGTGACCAATGCGTGTTGAGGCTTGCTCACAAGTTGACCATATACCTCAGACTTTTCAATCCATACTTGAGATCTTCTTCTCAGACTTGGAAAGAATTTTCCTTGTCCAATCAACCATTTTAGCTTATTTAGAAGTCTGTAACAGAATCGTTTGATGTGACCTTCCTTACCACAGAAATAACAGTCACTTATAGCCTCAAGTTAAGATGAATGCTTATCATGTGAAACAAGTTGTTTCTCACTCACAATCTGCTGAGAGGAACTTGCTTTGACAAATTCCATTTTGGGGTACTTCTCCTCACCATTATACCTCAAACCATAGTGAGATCTCCCTGTTCTTCCAGCAGACAAAATTTCATTTAAGTTTTTGGTACCATTGTTCAACAAGTAAATTTGTTTTCTGGTTTCAGACAGTTCATGTTCCAACAGCTTGTTCTTATCCTTCTCACTTGCTAGAGCTTCCTTCAGTCTGTCATTCAGAGTTTGAATAGCGATTTTTTCTCGAACCAGCTCTAGCTTTTCCTTACCGATCTGGGCCCAGCTATTGTACATCTTCTGAAATTCAATCAAAAGATCAATGTCTTCATCATCACTACTTTCACTTGATGAATCTTTGTCAGATTCCTCAACAATCAGATCTGTGTCAACAGATTCAGTTTCTTCTTCAATATCAGACAACTTCTTCGCATCTTCCTCAACAAAGGCAGCAAATGCACAGTATCCAGATTCACTATCAGAGTTGCTGCTATCATAGTCTGTGTCACTCTCTCCAATTCCAACAAAGGATATCTCTTTACCTTTTTGGCCACTTGCGCATTCGTTCTTCATAAGACCATACCTTTTGCACAAGTCACATTTAATATCTTTGCGCCTTGTGTTTGGGCATTCGGATTTGAAGTGTCCATATCCTTGACACTCATGACACTGAACTTCACTTTTCTTGAATCCTCTCTCTCGTTCATTAGTTCTCCTATCTCTATCATAGCTAGCACCGTTTGACATTGAAAAAGATCTCTTGTTAGCTTTCTTGAACCTTCTCATAGTTCGATTCACATCCTTAGCCATCATGCTCATCTGGTTTTTCAGCTCCTCTATCTCCTTCCTCTCTTCAGTCACAAAGGCTATGCTTTTTGAGTCTTTCTTCTTTGCGGCATTGAGTTCAATCTCATATGCTTTGAGATGACCAATAAGATCATCAAATTCCATGGTGTTCGTATCAAGAGCAGTAGACATTGAAGTCTTTTTGGATTCGAATTTTGCTGGCAGACATCTTAGAAGCTTCTTTCCTAGCTTCTTGTCTTTGTATACTTTCCCCATGGTCTCAGCTTCTGTAGTTATTGCAGTCAACTTTCCACTAAACTCTTCAATAGTCTCATTCTCGTCCATCTGAAGTAGTTCAAATTTTGACGCAAGCATATCAATTATGGATCTTTTTACATTCGTTGATCCTTCATAAGCTCTCTTTAGCTTGTCCCAAGCATCTTTTGCATATTCACAACATTGAATTCTCTTGAACTAATTATCATTCACAACTCCAAATATCACAGACAAGGCATTCGCGTTGTGACGAGATTTGCTTTTCTCAAGATCTGTCCACAAGGACTCGTCTTTCAACACCTCTTTTCCATCAGCTCCTTTTGCTGTAGGAGGCGACCATCCTTTTTCAACAGCTGTCCAAGCATCATGATGAATACCTCTTATGCCAGCTCTCATCTTCATCTTCCAATGGCCATACTTTCCTTTTTCCAAGATTGGAATGCGATTCACAGCGATAAGCTCCTTTACCGAGTCCGTAGTTCCGCAGGATCTGCACCCGTTGTAAGTTTTGATCTAACTAGGTTCAGATGCCCGCTCTGATACCAATTGAAAAGGCTATAGACTCGATTTCCAATACTCGATACCGAGTAACACTTTCTATTAAAAATCAAATCAAACCAATGATCGGTTTTACACAAAGCTTCACAACTTGTCACCTATGATCCTTCTCAAAGAAAAAGCTCTTGAGCAGATCTCTAATCTCTCAACTCTCTTGTTCGACCAAAGAGCAAAAACAAAAACTCACGTTTCTTTAAACTCTTTTTTGCTCAAAGACCTAGAATGATCCTCTCATCCTTTTATTTCTCTTGGATTCGAGTATCTTCTAGTTGTTATCTTCTGTTTTCATAATATCTTGAGTATCTCCTTTTTCACGTGATCCTCAAGATATTGTATTTCCATTTATTACTTCAAAGCCACATCATTTAACTTATGCCAACTCATCCATTCTCTGATCCAACAGCTTCTCCTTATTCCAACAGGTACAAACATGCCACAACTCCTTTTCACTTGGCACCTATATTGAGTGTATATTGTTCCGTTTAACCAATCCATTTTTCTGTGGGGTGTATGAACAACTTGTTTGATGAATGATTCCATGTCTGGCTAAGTGTTGCTTGAAGGCATGACTAGTATACTCTCAACCATTATCTGATCTAAAAATTTTGAGCTTGACATTGAAATGGTTAGTGATATAATTCTGAAAATTAATGAATGCTTCTAGACTCTATCCTTGGGTTGAATCAATATTATCGACTTTTTACCAATTAATGTGACAAAGTGCTTATGATTCACTATAGATGCACTAGGTGATGTCAAACATCCGAATGAACTAAATCAAAGCAATTCTCAAATATGGTTTTTTTTACTTGTGAAACACTCATTTACAATGTTTGTCGAGAATGAACGCTTTACATTCGTTATTTTAAAAGAAAATACTACGCAACAACAATCCTAAGGCACGCAACTGAGGGTGTCCTAGTCTAGCCTGTCAAATAGAATAATTAGCCAAAACAAAACAGAAGTACAAGTATAAGATAAATAAGATATTGGTTTGGTGTCTTCAAACATGTAAAAGACATCAATGGTTACACATCTTCAAAATACCTTACTGGTCTTAATATCTTGAAAATGTACATCGTTAGGATTGAAAATAACATTGCAGTTCATATCAGTAGCTGTCTTTTTTACAGAAAGCTTAGATATAAAACTTGGCATGTAAAAAGCTTTAGATTCTTTATCAAACAACTTAAGGTTCCCTTCACCCGTAATTGGAACACCATACCCATTTCTTATTATTGCATTTCATGTAGCCAGTTTGGTGTTACTAATCAGGTTTGATCACTAATCATATGATGAGATGCTCCTAAATTTACAATCAAAGGTTTAGTAATGTTTAATGCAAAAAATGATTTACCAAATACTTTGCTAGAATTCGCTTTGAGGGCTTTGATGAGCACATCAAAATCTTCTCTTTAATACCTCACTGTCAGAAGTAACCACAAAAGCCTTAGTAGCAGTCAAGGCTTTGAGCTCTCCTTGTGTAGAGGGACCAGCTGGCTCATCATGTTTTTTATGGAGAGATTTGCCTTTGGTTCCTTGAACTTTTTTAGTTTGAGATGAAGGTATATGATCTAGTATTTGTCCTTGGTATGACCTTCTTCTTGCAATGCTCATACACCCACACCTTCTTATCTTCCTGATTGTATGCTCCTTTTTTTGGTCATGAAAAGTTCTCTTTTACCACCAAAGAGTCCAAAAGATCATTGTTTTTTTTTGAATTTGTGCACACACTTCTTCAAGTATTGGGAGCTTGTCTGTTTTAAGGAGATGATTGATCATGTCGGTTTAGATGGGCTTTAGAGTTAACAGAAGACAAAACACCTTGTCTTGTTCACACATTTCATTTAGGACAACTGGATCAACGGAGCTTTGCGTTAACATTTCAAGTTTAGCACATAATGATCTAAACTTTCCAAAGTGTTAGGTGAACTCCACGTCTTCTTGGTTGAGGTCATTGATAGCCTTCTTTACTTCAAAGACTCGACTCAAGTTAGAGATATTTTCATAAACCTTTCGAAGAGTCTCCCATAGCTCATTAGCAGTTTCACAATAAGAGTAAGCCTCAAGAATTGATGCTTCTAGGAAGTTTTGAAGGATAGACAACACATTATGATTATCTTAAACCACTTGTCTTCATCCACAAGAACAATTTCCTTGCCTTTCTCATCATAGATTGTCTCATTTATAGCTTCACCATCTGTGGTATGCTTCCAAAGGCCTCGGTCACATAAGAAAGTCTTGGTCAATCTAGACAAAAAAGATAGTTGGTATCGGTAAGGATGATCAGAATAACAACAAGTCTTGAAATTTTCATGACGATTTTGCTAATACCCAATGGAAAAAGCTAAGAGCCTAAGAGCCACCAGAAAAATATTAAAAACATAAAGATCTGAAGAATCTAACTAATTAAAAGTAGGTCAATCTCTTCATTGAGCCATGCCACATAAGCCTTCAAAGAGAGCTCCCCCTTTCGCCACCTCAGCTTTCAACACCACCTTGTTTTCTCCTACGCCTTACCGTTTTCACATTCAACACCATGCCGTTTTGAAGGGTCGCGAACTATTCAGAATAAGAAAACGGCAAGGACTCCTGATTCATTCCTGCGCCCTCTAGCCCATTACCTCTTCACGACCTAGCATCTGCGACAATCTCTCCCTCTCCACCTATTCCCCTTTGCAAACGAAACCTTAATACGTCACACTATCTCCATCCTCACTCTTCATCTCCCCCACTCTTCCCACTCCTCCTTTGTAACTCCCTTTCTTCATTGTTGCATTTGATTCGACAATTAATAAAATGCCTCCCTAACTCCTCTTTCCAGAGTAAATCATAAAAGGAAAAACAAGCGATCCATCAAAGCTTGCCGAGTGGACTACGACGATCCAACGCCAGTCAAGCCGCCGGAGATGAAAATGAAGTCATTCTTTAGTATGCTCTTCCATTATCTAATCTCTGTTTACCTATGTATTGTACACATAAATAACATGATCTTATATCTTAATCATAATCTTGCTTTGTTAATGAATCAGGTTATATCCAAGGATCCGCTCAGGAGAGGCAACAACATTTTGGTGAGTTGATTTGATATGATCAATATGACCAATTCCATTCAGAAATCATCTTTTAAGATGACTGAATATGTGCAGCCCATGACTACTATTTGGAGTTGACGAGATGCGGCGAAAGAAACAAAGAGAAGGTTAAGATTATGTCGAACGAGTAGAAGAAAGCCAAGGTTTTCAAAAGCCTTTCTAAGAATTCAAACATATTCTCAAGCATATCCAAAGGTTGATTTAGTCAATGCAATTGTGATACAATACAATCTCAGTAAAAATTATTTTCATTTTAAATTGACTTCTGCTTATTTTTCCAACTATATCATTGACACTACCGATATTTGGGTTAAGCAAACACAGTAGTTGAAAGCTTAGGTGAGACTATTATAGAAGCAACAGAAAGAAGAAAGGAAATTAATATGATCACCCGATGGACATTGAATCCTCCAAAATGTTAAGAAATCTATCTGATCAAGTCTACCTTTATCGATCCCTACGAAACCGCCAAGTCTCAGCTCTTCGATTACATTAAGGATCCAATCAAGTATTAGATCAACCCAAAAACAATAAGAGATCCTCACTTTAATATGCAGATTAGTGATACTGGATCACCACGTGGGCTTCTCACTAAATTGATTACTTATTCTTGCATTGTTCTAGAACATTATCCATGTTATTGTTACCATCTTGGTGCGTTACACTTACATATGTATTAAGATTTAAGTAATTTCGTTTTACGGTAATTATATCTCTAAATACACAAATTTTATTGATGTTTAGGGGGTAAACCTAACTTTGATACTGTAATACTTTTTTTGCAGGCATGTAAAGGACGTGAATAAATACTCTCCACAACAGTTGAAGATAAGGGTCATTACTTTTTACCTTTTTAGAACCAAATCATGCTCTTGAAGTACCCAGCTATGGCAAAGGTATATAATCTTTATTCACAGTAGAAGTTTCTTCTACATACTATATAAGCTGATGCACCAACCAATGATTGCTTTTTGTGTAGGTCCCAACCCTTACTGGACATTGTATGAGATTACTTTACTTGGAAACGTCACCTGTTGGCCAGGTTATAGAGACCCGAGCAGGAGACGAGACCCTGCACTTTCGGAACGCATTCTCTTCTATGAAAATGCAGATATGTACTCTTTCTTCGAGTTTCGAAATTCTTTCAGGCCAAAATCACATTTTCTGGATGTTTTGTCTTGGTTGATTGATAGATTCTTCTTCTGTTTATAGAAACCGCTAAAGGACACATGTCGCTGGCCATTGTTATAGATCATTAGTTCTATGTCCATTCTGTTATTGTTGATTCGTTCTCGGCTAATGAATCGATCAAATCCATATCTTTAGGAAGATGGAGATGGATCAGATCCTCTTCACAAAGAGAATGGAAACTTGATCATGGTGAGCTTTTTAAGTGAAATTGAGTGGACTTTTTGTGACTTTGAGGCTTTACTTACTTGGTATTCTACAAAAAAAATATTTCTGTTTTTGTCAGATATATTTCAGAGTAACTTGCAGAACGTCATAAGCTTACTCAATTCTTACATATGGTTCCACATCCATGTCGGCTATTAAACCAAGGTGACTATTGCAGGTGGTCTGAGTTTTTCTTATTGAGTTAAAATATGTTGCTAACGTTTAGATTGACATGTTGGAGAAGAAATGTATTCGTCATGAGAAATTGACGTGTGGTTCAGTGTTTATGTTTTTTTATGCCTCTTTTTAACGTGATTTACGTTTTATTACTCTTTTCAAAAGGGTTTCCGGTTCCAAATAGTAACTAACCATCTTTCTTACATTGAATAACTTTTTCCATTGTAACTTTTTCCTTTGTAAATGTATTTCCTCATGCATAGGTAGAACGCACGAGATTAACATATTATTAACTAATTCATTTTTGGTCACTCTTAAAGANGGGGGGGGGGGGGGGGGGTTCAGCTACTTATTGTTCCAGCAACTTTATAATATGAATCCATAGGTCCACCTTCAAATAGACATGCTCAAGGGATTCATAAGGTGGTTGGAGAAAAAGACCATAGTGCTTACTCTTCTGATGAATGTTTTGATGTTCATCTCACCACTCTTGGTTGGCAGCAGGTATATCTATGTTCTTGTTTGGATTTAGTGTTGTAGCACAAAGATTGTCTCATTGTCTTTTACTAACTATGGCAAGTGGATCATCTAAGAAACCATGTTCGAGCTTCTCAAATTTTTAACAAGATTGGTTTATTCGAATCGAACAAGATATATATATCATGTATGTAGGCGAATCGGTTTATTCGGTTTACCAAATCGAGGTATGGAATAAAGTCGTGAAATAGTTTGGTTAGATTCATACTTTAGTTTTACTGAAATGTATATTGAACTCACATTCAGCATGATCAAACTCTATTTAACTATATTTTAATATTTTTCAGTTTACAATGTAAATAGTTTAGGTATCGATTTGTTTTTCTTACTATTTTGTTAGACTAAAGAGGTATCAGGTATCGAACTAAAAAGTAAAAATATTTGATTATGACAAAATTCTTTCTTTTTTCTTCCTTATCAAAAACTACTCCCCTCTTCAGTGAAAACCGGAAGAGAAAATAAAAATAATTGGAAGAGAATATATTTGGACTCCACAAATTTGTGCTCATTATAAAGAAATAAGATCATATTATATATAAAACATGTATATATGTGCCCACTGTCTTACTTCGCTTATTTTGTTTTTTGACTAAATTAAGTGTTTTTTCAATTTCGTCTCAACTCTTGCTTCAAATTGTATAATCCCTTGACTTCAACCCAAAAAAACTATGTAATGACACATATATTTAAATTTTGAATAACCTTTCAACCAAAAAAAACTCTAGAAAAATATGCCAAAAGCATTCGAAAATAGCCGATTGTCTGAGAAATCCGTCTAAAAGTTATGCAGGCGCAAGCACGAGGTTTGCAAGCCTTTTTTAAAGCACTAGGAGAGCGAACCCACTTATAAGATCAGCTGGTCCAATGTAGACCGAAGGATAAATATTTACTTGTATTTCTAGAAAAAAAAAAAGATGGATTATGACTTAACATCGATTATTTTCCTGTTTTATTAATATCAATACAAATTCTCTACTCCCAAACCATGGTTTAACAACATTATTCCTAATCATCTATTTTCTTAGTATTTTATAGATTATGGATGATTGCTATGATGGCTTTTAAAATTGTAGAGATTTTAAAATTAAAAAAGTTTTGAAAACTAAAAATTTTCCAATCATGCTTTAACTATCCTAGAATCACACACAACCCCTAAAATTTATCGCAATGTTGATTCTTCTATTTCTCTTTTATTTTCTGAATTTTAAAAAAAATCCACAATACAAGATTTTTTTATTTTTATTTGTTCAAATCACAGCTTTTAAAGTAACAACGAAATTTTTTAAAAAAATTCAACAATAACAGTCTAAAGTAAAAGTCCAAAAGAATCATAGTCAAAAGAAAAAATTGGAAACTAAATATAAAGTCATTTTTCAGTAAAGAAGAAAAATTTTAAATTGACACTAACAAATAAAGTTCGATTTTGAGGTATAAGAGATATTCTTTACTATTTTAACTAAAAGTCAAAAAAGAAATTATTTTTGATTTGACATATTAGTAAAGTGGCTCTTCATTTATCTTAAAATTATGAGTATTTTTGAAAAAGAAAAAAAGTTGGAAATATATGCATTAACAGTCACTTAAGACATAATTAGTTAAAAGATAGATAAGTTTACTTTAATATTTATTTCATGTTCAAAATATTTACCTTTTTATTTAAAATATATTTTTAAGAAATCTAAGTATTTGAAAATTATTTTACATGCAGGTATCCAAGAATTTAAAATTTACAAATCTATTTTATTATGATTTTTTTTAAAAAATATTAATAAAAAGAGAAAACTTAAGAAAATGACATACCATTCAAAGTCGAAAAGAGTTTTGTGGTAACCGTTGAAAATGGAATAAACGAAGAGAAGAAACAAAAGTGCAAGTAAGTTTTCTTCCCTTCCTAAAACGTCGTAAAATATAGTTCATAACAAACTTGAAGTAATCAAATTTAATTGCGCGAACTGTAATATCAAAAAACTTATTCAATATGCATCTCCATAATGTTTTTTTCCATCGAACAAAGAAAATGCACCTTATGTGGTAAAACAATTTTTTAATAAATTTTTCTAACTCTTACCATAAAAGACAATTTCAACGTACAAAAAACAGTGACATTTTTGGAAATAATTAGAACTTAAATAAATAAGTTTATTATTACCAAATTTATAAACAATAAAAAGCAATATAACTCTTAAAATACTTTTAAAAACAAATAAATTTAATTTAATCTCATAAGCAATATGACATTTTAAATTATTGAAATTTTGCATTTGATATCAAATCACCTTATATTGTATCTTACATTTACAAGAGCAATGAAAATTTTTTTTCCTACACTCAATGATTCATAATTAATTTTACGGTATATATAAGCTACCAAGTAAGATTTGATACTAAAAAAATTATATATAAAACATATCTACAGTATAGAAAAATAGTATCTTAGAGAATATTATGCTGATTTTTGTACTATAAATTCTGAAAAATATGACAATTATTTGTTGCAAGAAAATACAAATATATTTATCCTAAAATGGTGATTGCAACATAAAAAATAATTACCAACTCAAAGTATTAACAAAGGTATCTGAAGTAGTAAACGCATAATTGGTATTAGTATACTTTAAACAATTGTAGCATAAAATGATCTAATTAAATCTTTAATTAAACAACATGCAAAACTAAAGTAAAATTTTAAATACAAAAAAAAAAACTACATAAATAAATACGAATGTTATAAAAGAAAAAAATATATAAAAGACCCGCGGATACGTGCAACATCCTAAGAAAGGTAAGTAGTACTACATCCCTCAATATATACTGAAGAAAAAAGACAAACCAATATGCCGCACATTGCAAGTTACATATAAAGAAATGGTGGACAATTACTTCACAACAACAAATACTAATAGTCAATACACTACTTGGGAAAAAGACCTCTATTCGATTATGATCTATATCTTGGACTAAAAGACGATTCTATACCATATGCAGGTTACAAGAGCACCGAGCTACAACAAGAAAAAAACATCAACCATAGTAAAGCCGAACAGAAAGGTTCTCCAAAATAAGAAGTGAGAAACATCCTCTTGAACCTCTTCTATATTTTTTCACGACCTTATCACTTGCTGCTCATTTTAAATTTAAATTAGTTAACTTCACAACATTGCATTGTTTCAAAAGAATCAAAATAAAAGTTACCCACCACCCTATAAGCATACCATATAAAACAAAGTCACGATTAAAGAAAATAAAAATGCTCTCATCCGCAAATCAAATATATTCAATTCTCAGTTGCATGACCTTAATTAATGTGACGACCTAAATAAATTACAAAATGCTAAAAAGTCAAATATCGTAAACACAAATCCGCGCGTAGCACGGAGACAGTCGTAGTCTATACAATAAAAGATGGCCAACTCTCTCCACTATGCGTCACATCATCAATTTCGGTTGATGTAAAGATGACAAGTGTCACTATGTAATTTAAAATTAATTACATTAATTGTTATATTGAATGTAAAGTTTATTAAACCAGTATGTAGTCAGAGAATATGAAAATTCTTTTTTTTGCATTTAAGATTTTAAGTTTGGAATTAAAGAATATGAAAATTCGTTTTCTTTATTATAAAGAATTTTAAATGTATAAATGAATTACTTTCTCTAAATTTTAGGAAATATTTAAACAAAATGAACGACTATCATCTCAAAAGCACAAGTGGGGTTTTACAATTTAACATTGGATAAAGACGCAAATGCATACATTTGGATATATGTCTCAAATCTTGTACAAAATTGCAGATGGTCGAGATAAATATTTCAGATTAAGTGGTACAATAATTTACTTCAACTAACGATTGTGATAATTATAAACCCTTCTTTGTTACAAAGAACCACAAGATAGGTGCATTTTTATTTCTCCACACTCATTTTTGTTAAAGAGGCTAAAAATAATTTAAATCTATTACATTTTTTGCAAAGATCCAACCAATGTCTTTCTGAAATATTTTCTCGAGGGTTTTCAAGGGGAAATCTAGATGTAACGGATTGTATTTCAACCTCGCAATAATCAGCCAATTTTAGTAAGTATATAAATTTTCAATACCTGTTAACTCGAAGCTTCCCCTTTTATAAGTTGTATTTTAGAAAGATAATAATACTTGTTATGTATGTGTTTTCTTATTGTTAAGATTCAAAGCTACAAATATGAAAAAATACATCTATTTGTATTACATGAAAAAACTAAATAAGTAATCCAAATAATCAAAAAGACTTAACTACAACCTGATGATAATTTTGAATGATGGACACAATTCATAAAAGAGCCAGAGATACTAATAATTGGTCAAGGAATGTGCTATAAAACGAGATTAACGAACATATAAGCAAGAACCATGGAAATTCATGTTTCCACAAAAGACGATATCAAAACATAAATATTGGTTAAATGATGATAAATAAACTATGGAAAACAAATCTGCCCATTGCGTGGATACTTATCTTGTAGAGAATAAAAGAGAGATTGAATTTCGGAAGAACATAGGAGACTAAGAGCTCACAGAATTTAGGATATAATTTAGGAAAAAGAATTTATAGAATTTAAGAGCTCACAGAATTTCATAGTTTAGATTTAGGAGAATGAAAAACATGTGAAGAGAGAACTTGTTCTCCAAGTTTAACCAAAAAGACAAATATGTGCAATCCTAAGACTTGTGATTTTACGGTTTTGGCGGAAAATATGATTTTACGGTTTTGGCGGGGAAACGCGATTCAACAGTTGTGGCGGGAAATGCGATTTTGTGGTTTTGACGGGAAAATGCGATTTTATTGTTTTGGCAGGAAAATCCATTTTGCGGTATTGGCGGGAAAATGCGATTTTGCGGTTTTGGCGGGAAAACGCGATTTTACGATTTTGACGGAAAATATGATTTACGATTTTGGCGGAAAAAAATGATTTTGCGGTTTTGGCGAAAAAATGCGATTTTCGGTTATGGCGAGAAAATGCGATTTTACAGTTTTGGCGGGAAAATACGATTTTGCGGTTTTGGCGGAAAATATTATTTTATGGTTTTAGCGGGAAAATCCGATTTTCCGGTTTTTGTAGGAGAATGCAATTTTCCGCTTTTGGCGGGAAAATGCGATTTTACAGTTTTGAAGAAAAATTGGATTTTGCAGTTTTGGCGGGGAAATTGTATTTTGCGGTTTTGGCGTAAAAATCCAGATGATTCATCCAGATGATTCTTTTTTTTTTAACGTCTTTCCATTAGCTTATGAAATTTGTTGTTCAAAATACAAGAGGTCCTCTAAACCAAAAGGAATAAAATTAAAACATATCGAGGGAACTTGCCGTAAAGGTTTCTTAGCTAACTTGTCTGCAGCTTGGTTGGAAATTCTTGGAACCCAGTTGAAATGTACCTCTTGGAACCGTTCGCGCCACATCTCCACATCTTTTTGTAAATTTTGTAAAGCGAAGTGATGTTGTGCCGCTGCACAATGTTGACCACCATTTTATTATCACCTTCAAATATGCAATTACGATATCCTCGTACTCAAGTTTGTTGCATTGCGATAAGAAGAGCTTGCATTTCTAAATCAATAGAATCATGAGACGGTTTTCCTGTAGATGTGCCAGCACATACAAAATGACCATTCTCATTACGAATTATCCAACCCGCTCGTGATACGCCATTTGCATTTCGTGAAGCATCATAGTTGCATTTAACAAAGTTTGGAGGGGGTTTCTTCCACTGTGATTGAACTCTGTGTTCTTGCCGAACACACATTGGATGAACTGTGGTGACACTGCTCCATTCTAGTGCATCATCCTTTGCACATTGTAAGTCTTTGAACCATTCTTGATTACGCCTTTGATAAGTAAGTATGTTTCTACTCTTCCAGAGTCTCCAAAGGATCCAAAAAGAAAGGTGTCTTTGATATTCTGAAGCCAAGGGGTTATTATAAACATCAAGTAGAAGCGTGATCTTACCTTCAAAAGAGAGATCGGGATCATGTAGTTGAGGGAGACCAATGCCTGAACCTCGCCAAACACGCATGGTATGCTCACAAAGAAATAGCATATGATTTATGTTCTCCACCTCCGTACAACATCGTCGACACAGACTATCTGTATGGATTCCTCGAGACGAGAGAGAGGAGCCAGTCGGTAACGCATTAGAAAGGCAACGCCAAAGGAAATGCTTGAGTTTTGGTGTAATATACAGTTTCCATACCGCCGATTTTATCATTGGATTCCCAGGAATTGGCGCAATAGGCTCTGATTCGTGGCCAATATGCCTTGCGAGCCAGTATCCCGACTTAACCGTATACATACCATCTTGATTATAGTGTCAGGCGATCCGGTCGTTTGATCTACGTGTAGAGAGATGAATAGATGTAATATGCTCTACATCCTTTGTTATGAACATCGAATGGAGTTTTGCTAGATCCCACTTGTCGGACTCATCAAACAATTGAGAAACATTTGCAATGGTAAAACCGACCCGAAAATTTGCATAGGCGGTCGTGGGTGGTGAAGCGGTAACCATTTGTCCTCCCATATCCGCGTTTGTTTGCCATCTCCAATATTCATACGTAAACCCTGACAAAGTAACTCTTTTCCAAACAATAAAGATTTCCAGACAAAAGAAGGTTTCTGACCTTGTGTGGCTTGTAATATTGACGAAGTTGGAAAGTATCTCCCTTGGAGGACTCTAGATGCTAAGCTTGTTGGGTTCTGAACTATTTGCCAGACTTGTTTGGCAAGGAGAGTTGTGTTGAAACTCTCAATGTCACGAAATCCTAGACCTTCTGCTCTTTTAGATACGCTTAGCAGCGTCCATGAATACCAATGCATAGAACGTCTTCCTCCACTTTTGCTCCACCAGTATCGAGCAATGGTTTTCTCAATCTCCTCACAGATCCCAACTGATAACTTGAAAATATTCATTGTGTACACCGGAAGAGCTAAAGCAATAGTCTTTAGCAGAATTTCTTTATCCGCCTCTGAGAGAGATTTGTTTGACTAGCTCTCTGTTCTGGTTTTCACCTTTTCAACAATGTATTGAAAAACCTCTTTCTTCCGTCTTCCTATTTTTTCCGGTAAACCCAAATAATTACCTTGTCCACCATCATTGTGTATATTTAAACGTCTTCGCAGGTTTCTTTTTGTTTCGTCTCTCACCCGGGAACCAAACGTAACAGATGATTTATTAAGATTCACAGTCTGACCAGACAGACGTTCATAAGTTTCAAGGATTTTCCAAATTGTTCTTGCTGAACGGGGATGAGCATGAGAAAAGAAAAGTGCATCATCTGCGAAAAACAAGTTATGTATCGTAGGTCCGGAAGTACTTATTTTCATGCCTTTAATCTTCTTTTCTGCGGCCACTTGTTGAAATAAATGTGTAAGAACCTCAGCACATATGATGAATAGATATGGTGATAGAGGATCACCTTGCTGAATCCCACGAGAAGGAGTGATGTGTCCTTTTGATGATCCATTGATAAGAACGGAGAAATAGACGGTTTGCACACAACATTACCCAGGAGACCCACTTGGTGTCAAAACCCATCGCGGTCATCGCGTCCCGCAAGAAACACCATTCAGCACGGTCATAGGCCTTAGATATATCCGTTTTAACCGCCATATACGATTTTGTCCAACACTTTCTTGACTTTAGAGAGTGCAACATCTCATGGGCAATAATAATATTATCAACACCTTGTCTCCCTGGAATGAAAGCCGCTTTGTTTTCCGAAATGAGCTGAGGCAGATGCTCCTTAAGACGATTCACCAGAATTTTTGATATGACTTTGTATGTAATATTACACAAGGCAATTGGTCGAAATTCCGCCATAGTCTTCGGCACATCAATCTTTGAGAGGAGAAATAAATTAGTGTGATTATTCTGCTCCGCCATAATACCTCGTTCAAAGAAGTCTTGAACTAGGAGAAGGAGATCATCCTTGATGGTTGGCCAAAATTGTTGAAAGAAGGAGCCTGTGAATCCAGCTGGTCCGGGAGCCCGAGTAGGTCCTATGCTGAACACTGCTTGTTGGACTTCATCTTCATTAACTAATCGAGTAAGTTGTTCATTTATCTGAGGAGTTACCCGTGATCTAAAGCCCTGAAAGACTTCCGATTTAAGGCGATCATACTCGGGATAGTTTGTTGAAGTGAATAAACTTGAGAAATATGAACTCGCCGCATGACCCACATCGTCATCACCACGAAAAATATTGTCTTGACCATCTTCAATTGCAAGTATACGGTTCCTGGCGAGTCGAGTTTTCGCAGATGAGAAGAAATATTTTGTATTTCGATCTCCATGACATAACCACAAGTTTATGCTCTTCATCTTCTAGTAATGTTCCTCATCTTTATAAGCTCTATGTAAATCTTGTTTTAGCTTCGATATGGTGGCAGTGGTTGCACCTTCAATATGGGCCTGGTCAAGCTCCTTCTTGAGTGTAGCAATTTGCATTGCCGCGTTTGGAATATTTCATCGGCGCCATTGAGCAATAGTACCGCGAGAGTTGCGAAGATTTTCATTAAAGTCGGCATGGTGTGAGGAGCTGCTGTTCAAATTTGTCATGATTGTTGCCGTAAAGTCATCATGCTCAAAAAGCTTAGGGTCATATACAAACCGTCCTCGTCGACTCTCTATGCTTTTAAATAAATGGATAATAAGCGGGCGGTGATCCGAACCTTCAAATGGGAGAAACTCCAAAAGTGAGGATGGATGTTGAGCTAACCATTGTGAATTCGCCATAGGTCTATCTAAACAACACCATATGCTGTTGTTACGCCTCTTGCCCGTCCAGGTAAATTTATTTCCGGAGCTCTTCAAGTCTTTAAAACCAAAATTAGCAACCATGTTTCGAAAGTTAGTAAAACTACTTTCAGCTCTCCTTGGTCCTCCTTTCTTCTCATCATTGGACATAATCTCATTAAAATCACCCGTGATAAGCCAAGGTTCATTTCTTGTTGTCGATATTCTTTCAATTCGTTCCCAAAGAAGATGGCGATTTGTTGGTTCGGGAAATCCATACACAAAAGACAAATAGAAAGATAACTCATTGAAATTAACTTGGAGATCTACAAGATTTGCATCGGACAAACAAAGTGAAACAGAAATAGAACGCTTAATGAAAAGAGCTATACCACCACTACGGCCTATAGGAGGTACGGTGATAACAGAGTCATAACCTAAGTCGCTACAAAGATCCCTAATATAATCATCTTGTTGCTTGGTTTCGAGAAGGCAAATGATGTCCAGGAGATACTTCCGCCGTATCACTTTTAGGTGTCGAACTGTCAAGTCAATGCCCAATCCTTGATAGTTCCAAATGCATGTATTCATGGCGAAACCGATTGTTTCGAGTCCACCGCACCACTCACACAATCCTTCTTATCACCACTGCTTTCTTCTTTTTCACGAGCATGAAGTTTCTTACTCTCAAAGTTAAGTATATCCTCCACGAATTTTCGCTTCAGTTTTGCCCGTGCCTCATCACCATCTGTTTCAGAGTATGTTGCATACAAATTCATTTCATTCTCAATCCGATCATTACCTGCCGTTGGAGCCACTGGAGAATCCTCTTCCATTAGGATCACTTTCGTGTCAGAGTTAGCATCAGCTTGGTCAGAGAGCTCTTGAGAGGTATTGTCTTCTTCAGGAACAGATTCTTCGACTTGTTCATTAACCATACCTTTTGGCTGCCGAGGAAACTGCTCTGCTTCCGGATATGCTCGGCGATGCTCAAACCCATCCTCCATCTGATCTAAAGGATCGAACTGTCTGTGCCCATTCTGTTGTTCCGCTACTCTCTCATCTGGTTCATCTTTATTAATTTCACGGATCACAACACCACCATTTGGATTATACGGTGGTGGAGGTTCTAAGTCATCATCACCATCACTCATATCAGAATCGCCACCATCGTTTTGAAGGACACAGCGGTCTGAATCATGTGTTAGTCGGCCACAAACATCACAAAAACCTCTCAATCTTTCATAATGAAAA
>OVAN01004914.1:0-24661 GCA_900406275.1 Anastatica hierochuntica | reverse complement strand
AAGTTTTCTGAATCATTTGATTGGTTTTTGTTGTCGGTAATGTTAAAACCAGAGTAGAAGGTCATGGCTAAGCGTGGTAAAAACTTTCAGAATAATTTTTTCCTTGATTCGATTCCATATTCGATTTATTTTTACGAAGTTGATACAATGACTCTAGGATCCATGTGCTACATGTGTGGCTCCATTGACATGGAGAATACTTATGCCCTTGAACAACAAGTTGGAGTTGTACAACGGATTTTAGGCAAGAGTGTTTGTAGTGTACATCTTCGTAACACCAAGAAAAAGGATGGGTTTATCGGTATCGCTGCACCTTCTTTGGTGAGAATTAGTCCAGTTAGTGATACTCTAGCTTCCCATAGTTTCATTCTATCTTCAGATTTCGTTCTTATGTGTTTTACTGATTTTTTTTACGTGAAGATTGGTTTAGCAATGTTTGGCGAGGACATCCTATGTCAGGTAAAGCCTGATGAGCTAAAACCGTCAATTATTTTCATATAAAAAATCTCCACCAATCAGTATTTTCTATGTATGTCGATGCTTATCCTCAACAACGTTCGCTACAAGATGGTCGATCACAAGAACACCATTTTCTTCACGGGCCAGACTTCAAGTATTGAACAAGATTCATGAGCAGTACTTAAGGCTATGGCTCTTCAAAGAGTTCTCTGTCATCTCCGATACGGAGAGCGACCTGTTCGGTAAGATAACCTCCATCTCAATCTCCGTAATATGTTGTAAACAATTTCATGTTTTATGTTTCGTGCTCATGTCCTCTTACCATGGATTTAATCTTCATTACGGACCATACCAAACTGAAGTTTCTGGTGTTCAAACTGCGAAAATCCTTCAAAATAATTATGGAACCTGTGAAAATTAAGAAAACTAAAGTTTATGATTTTACACGAACTTCATTATGAAGATTGTGGTTGAGGTTCGAATTACTTTTATAAAATCATGACCTCTATGTTTAGCTTTGTTTTGCTAAATAATTATTGACACTAGATTGTTGTGAACGTATATAATTCCATAAGATTAAATGACTGTGAATATAAATGAATTATATTGATGATGTGTTCACCATTGAAACTTAATAGTTGTTGTGTTCGTTTTATAGGAAAGACTAAGTGGTGCGTCATCTTCCAGCTCTTGAAATTTACCCTTTGAGGTACTTTTCCAAACTCTCTGTTTAGCTCTGTTCTGCTATGTAGATATTGACACCAGATTGTTGTGAACATATATAGTTTCAAGGATTAGATGACTAAATATAAATGATAGATTGAACATATATAGTTCCAAGGATTAGATGACTGAATTATGAATGATAGATGTGTGTGATGCGTTCTTCTTTACGAGGACACTCCAGTGCACATGTGATTTGTGAGTTATACGTGGCCTGAGACTCATGAGATATATAGTATACACTTATAGATATTTCACAATCTTTGTATACTTGAAGTATATAAAGTATAATGTTCATATGTACTCCGAGCCCGATACATATAGCTTGCAATATCAAGATTCAAAGTGAAATCTTTAAAGTTTAAAGGTTGAAATTTATAGTTTTGAATCCTAAAAGGAACGGTAGACGCACATGTTCTTTAACATCTCTTTCTTCTTTATAGCTTCTTGTCGCACCTAACTCAACACAAGAAACTCTTTCGCGAATTTCTAAGTACTTACTGTCTCTGCATCAAGATTAATCTGAAAATACATTAGAGTTTTCGCCTGTCCTCTTAAAGAGTTTTGGAGGACTTGTGTGAGCTTGCTGTTTCTTTAAGGTACATGAGGATTATTATGTGCAAGAGCGAATATAACATCTCCAAGAGCAGACAACCAAATGTTGATATTAGTCTCTCTCCAGTTACTTCAGAGTTATTAGACAACGATTTGAGCTTTTTAACGTCTTTCTCCGTTGATGTAACAACAAATTATTAGGTAGTCATTGAAGTGAATCGAAGACTATACAATGAAGTGGAAGAATTAAAAGGTTTATATGAAATCTTGGCTATCTTCTGAATGCCTTTATTGTGACTAATCATAAAGATCATAAATGAGGCAAATTAAAATGAAATGAAGATTATTATCTACGACTTTTCAAGACCAAGGTTCAAATCGGAAAAAGGTTTCCTATATTTCTGTTTATGGTCTGCTTTGATGAATGGAGAGCTTTAGTTATATATTCCAATCACCATGGAAATTGTTTGTGCAGGTTAATTATCTCAAGGCACATGCTTCCTCAAACGGAATACTCAACTATTATGTCTCTGTCATGTACTCTGAGAATTCGATTAGTCCGTTGTTGTTGCGATCTGCTTTTTGAATCAGAGAATCGAGTTGGTCTTGACTTGGTTTAAGACCGAGAGATCTGAGAAGAGAAGCTAACTCAAGCTCTATTAAACTTCTGTCTTTGTTTTGATCAAATGATCGGAAAATCTCTCGGAGCTCTGCTAATTGCTCATCGCCTAGCTTCTTCGGCGACGACTAACTATTTGAATTGAGTATGATTATTTATTCCAAGAAAAATAGCATGCCTCGGTTGATTGTAATATTTGTAAACATAATTCACCAATCACCATCGTGATAACAAATAAAAAGTATTAAAGTTTTAACCAAAAAATAATAAACAAAACACCATTAGCTATTAGTAGCATGACTAACGAAAGGTTAAAGATTGTATTACTCGCATAACTACCAACCAAGCGAACAAAAGATTTACCTGTACATCTCATTATACGTGAGTTAAAATAACTTACATAACTTCTATCTCCTCCCCTCTAACTACTAATAAATGATTTAATATATACATTAGAACAATGAAAATCGGCAAAACTAAAAAAATAATTTCTTATTTTAAAAAGCTTTAGTTGACCATTTGCGAAAGAATATATTAAGGGAAATTAAGTCAAATAATCAAAATTATCCACCTCAACATTGTATGTCTCCCCCACAGCTTGTCACATCATCATCAACCAATTATCCTCGGAAATTAATATTTCATGTATGGGCCGCCGTATATAAAAGACAATATCAAATCTTCAGATAACTGCAAAATTATTTATGGACCAATATATATATATATATATGGACCAATATATATGTGTGTGTGTGTGATATTTTAGCAAATATCATATTTTAGTTTTAAATTGAATAAAAATGAGAATTTTATTTTATACGATAAAATATTTTTTTCAAAAAAGTGAAGTTTATAGTTATGTCTTTAAATGATGCATATTTTGGAGTATGTTAGGATTTGAATAATTTAAAAAATCATGCATTTTTTTGATGAAATCACACAGAGAATTATTATCTCTCCATTATCATGGTGACATGTATATTGAGTTTTAAGCCCCTTTCAAATAGATTAGAATATATTTTGTTTGCGAAAATATATTAAATTCTGAAAATTGAAAAATTAAATGAATATTCTATATTATTGTAACGAATTAGGAGGTAATATTATTTTACTATTTGGTAAAATGTTGGTTTTTCAAACACTTTGACAAATAAAATACTATTTAGATTATATTAATTTTAAAGAATATTAAACAGTTATTCAATACATAAATAATTAGATCATCGCCCGCCCGTAGGGCGGGTCATCCCCTAGTTATATCTAAATAACGAAAAAGAATGAAATTTTCATATTGTAATAATTCTGTTTTCTAAATCTATCTTTAATATACCTAAATGTAAGAATATCTTTAATAAATCTATCTAAATCTATCTTTAATATATTTTTACAACATGGAACCTGTTTCAATGCAAGAATTAAACAAACTAATAAATTAACATATGCATTGCTTGTATCGAGCATAAGTAGAATCTTTATGATGAGCTAAGCGACGCACACGTCTCATGTTTATATTCCATAACGCGATCACACACTGTCTACACTAGCTTCAACAAAACCCAAAAGCAAAGTCATCCCCTCACAAACTAAGAGAAATGTTAATCTTTCAATCAAATATTCCAAGTGGTCTTGTTCGATATGCTTAAGAGGCAATTGTTCTCAAGTCCCTTAGACCAAAACCCTGAGAAACTAAGGATCAAGAGCTCAAGTCAAATGACATTTATCACATATCAAGTATTGTAGTGATCTTCTTGACATCTATGTCTTGATCTTTCTAAAGAACTTCAATTTGAGATTCAGTCAACGATTGTTACCTAGACTCTTCCGTTTGAATCCAATTCCAATACCTTCGGTCTTCAATTCCAGTTATAGCCATTCCTCTCGCCGAAATTACCATATAAACACGTCTTGTAACTCTATCAATCTATAGTTCCTAAAAGAAGAAGAAGAAAACACACAGGTCATATCCATAACTCTCGTTTTTGTTTTTTTCTTTTTTATTTTCCTTTTTTTAAGAAAATAAATAGAAAAAACATTTTAATTAAATCATAATTTCTTAATTCTAGGGATAAAATCGGATTTAATAAATATTAAAATCCTAGTGTGACAAAAATATGACTCAAAATCTTATGAAGACAAATCCAATTTGAGAGTGTCCCACATTTTCCTTTTTATTTAACTCTTTGTTTACCAAAAAATATATATATATATCTACGCAAGAGATCAATCCTAAAGCTTATATGGACTACCTATAAATTAATCCCAAAACTAATCATTAACTTTTAAAAAAAAATCATTTTATTTACGATCGATCAATAAATTAAATTTTTACAATGGTCAAATTTTTACAATTGTGGATTAGTGTCCTGTCGTTCGATTCCAAATTGAGACTATAAAAGGATAAAATCGTATCTACATAAACAGACATATATACCCAGGAAAAAAAACTTGCAATTTTTTTTCTTTTTTGGGTCAAGAGAACTATTGTCCTTTTGATCGTTGTCCCAAATTCTCGGTGTTGTGTTGGGGTTGGAGGGGAAACAAAGAAACCCAAAAGTCATTTCTTACGATGGCGTGGACAACGCGAGAAAAGTTTGCGTCTTTCATAAACAACAGATGGCTCGTCTTCGTGGCCGCCATGTGGATACAATCTTGCGCTGGGATCGGTTACTTGTTCGGAAGCATTTCTCCGGTGATCAAAAGCTCATTGAACTATAACCAGAGGGAGCTTGCCCGACTTGGAGTCGCTAAGGATCTAGGCGATAGTGTTGGCTTCCTCGCCGGGACTCTCTCCGAGATTTTGCCTCTCTGGGCCGCTCTTCTCGTCGGCGCCGTTCAGAACCTCGTCGGTTACGGATGGGTTTGGCTTATCGTCACCGGCCGAGCTCCGATCCTACCGTTATGGGCTGTGAGTTATTCGAAATCTTCTCTCTACAAATCACTCCATTGGAAAAATCTGCATGCTGATCCTTCAGATTCATCTGTTTGTGTTTTGGATTGGGTCAAAAGTTTGTGGGTACTGAAAAAGTTGGAGACTTTATGTTGATTCGAAGAAGTGTTGGAGAATCTGGATAAAGTTTGCTTTTTTTAAATTGTTTGGTTATTACGAAGTCACTGTCAAATTCATGACAAGCTTTCACTTTTTTGTTTCTCGTCATCTCTTGTTCTGATTTTATTGAACTCGTCTTGTTTCTGTGTTTGACTCTCTGATTTTTTTTCAGATGTGTGTTCTTATATTCGTTGGGAACAATGGTGAAACCTATTTCAATACTGGATCATTAGTCTCTGGTGTTCAAAATTTCCCCAAGAGCCGAGGTCCAGTTGTGGGTATCCTCAAAGGTTTTGCTGGACTAGGCGGCGCGATTCTCTCTCAGATTTATACAATGATCAACTCCCCTGACCCGGCTTCTCTCATTTTCATGGTCTCTGTTGCGCCTGCGGTTGTCGTCGTTTCCCTCATGTTCTTCATCAGACCTGTTGGTGGTCACAGGCAAATCCGTCCCACCGATGGAGCCAGCTTTACTTTTATCTACGGTGTCTGCATTCTGCTTGCTGCTTATCTCATGGCCGTCATGCTTATTCAAGATTTGATCATTGTTCGTCAGAACATCATCACCGCGTTCACCATTCTGTTGTTTGTCGTTCTTGTTGTACCAATCTTGGTCCCAATCATGACAAGTTTCTTCATTGAGTCAAATGGTCCTGTTGACACGTTAGAAGAACCTCTTGTCCCAAAACGCGATGACCAGCAACCGGGACAGCAGACCCCTGATCTAATCTTGAGTGAAGTGGAAGATGAGAAGCCCAAAGATGTAGATCTACTTCCTGCTTCAGAGAGACATAAGAGAATTGCGCAGTTGCAATCACAGCTAATGCAGGCAGCTGCAGAAGGGGCGGTTCGAGTAAAGAGACGCAGAGGGCCGCACAGAGGGGAAGATTTTACTCTAACGCAGGCATTGGTGAAGGCCGACTTCTGGCTGATATTCTTCTCCCTGCTGCTCGGTTCTGGGTCGGGTTTGACAGTAATTGACAATCTTGGTCAGATGAGTCAGTCCCTTGGTTATGATAACACTAATGTGTTTGTGTCTATGATTAGCATTTGGAACTTCCTTGGACGTATTGGCGGCGGTTATTTCTCCGAGCTCATTGTCAGGTCTGATCTCATGGACACTGGATATTGTTTTTGCGGGCGCATCAAAGTACTCTGTTTTTCCTCTGTTCTGATTCTGATTTGAAATGTGCAGGGACTATGCATTCCCAAGGCCGGTAGCAATGGCCGTGGCTCAGATAGTAATGTCTGTAGGACACATCTTTTTTGCATTTGGATGGCCTGGAGCGATGTACATTGGCACGTTATTGATTGGACTAGGGTATGGTGCTCACTGGGCTATTGTCCCAGCTACCGCCTCTGAGCTCTTTGGTCTGAAAAAGTTTGGAGCTTTATATAATTTCCTGACACTAGCAAACCCGGCTGGGTCGCTAGTTTTCTCGGGTCTCATTGCGAGCACTATATATGACCGGGAAGCAGAACGACAAGGACACGTGTCCGTGTTTGATCCGGATGACGCCCTTAGATGCGAAGGTTCCATCTGTTACTTCTTGACATCACTTATAATGTCTGGATTCTGCATCATAGCTTGCATCTTGAGTATGATTCTTGTGCGTCGTACCAAACCCGTCTACACTCACCTCTACGGCAAGTCCCGCACCTGATCTCTTCCTTGTTTATATAATACATATGATCGTGCTAAGCTTCTTATTCTTTGGTTTTGCTTTTGATTCTCCGATACTGATGTTTTTCTTCTGCATCTGTATCCGATTTTGTTGTTGTTGTTGTCAATTATATGTGTTGATTTGTACGTTTTTTGGATTCATATCGGCGGCAACATCTACTACGGTAGATTTACATGAACATCTTTAGAAACTCCATATGTAAATTAAATTTCACTCAGATTGTGTTTCCGTTGTGGATTACGACATTTTAGTTAAAAGCAGAGCAGTCTCTTCGAATCTCTCCTTGGTTCCCAACCTTAACTCCAACGCGGCCTAGCTTCCTCATAGCGGAGATGAAGGCGCTGTTGAATTCTTCAGCATTGTTTGCAAAACTGACCACCGTGGACTGAGACGATAAATCATTAAAGAGAACTTGATCGGAGGTCAAAAGGCCTTTCCGAGCCACAAGGTTTTTGAAGTAGGCATTGTCAAAACGAAATGGGGTAGTTAGGTCCAGTTGGGCAACACTACCACCTGGGCTAATGCGAGGGCAGACTTGCATCAGCTGCTTTGCATAGGCCAGATCGAGCGTGGGATCCACGGGCGTGAGCGCTGAGAAGTTGTAGAGACGGTGCGCGAAACGGTTGCAGTTAGAGAATCCAATGGTGTGTGCGCCTGATAGAGCAATCATGTCGGTCATTGAAAGTCCGTTATTAGCGAATATATTGACTAGACCTCTGACGTCTAGCTCCGGTCCAGGTAACTTCCCCTCCACTTGAGACGCCTGCGAGACAAGCCCGTCTCGTCTCCCTAGCTCCACCTTAAACTCCGGTCCACCAACCTGTCAATACAGCCTAACTGTTTGTATTAGTCCTATATTTGAGTATGCGAGTTATGATTATGAACGTAAAAACAGAGCCAAACATTAACTCACGAGGACAACAACGTCCCTTGCCGCTAGAGCCAGAACATCCGCACATGATACAAGGCCGGGAAATTGAGCTTCTACCGCGAGTTTAGCTTTAATCACCGTGTCAAATCCATCTCCGGCAAGAGATAGATTGTCCGGCGCGTCCTTCTCCACGTCTCCATTTTCAGATGCTATTAGCACAGAAGCATCGCATCCCTATATATAATCACCAACCATATGAATCTTTTAAAAAAGATATACCAAACAAGAAGAAAAATTTAAGAACAAGCTTCCACTGGTTGTGTACATACACCAACGAAACAGTCGTGAAAGAAGATGCGTAATGTTGCCGGAGCCGTGATGGGAGCTTGTTCGAACTTTGTAGTAACCGCCTGTTGGACAATGAGCTCGACGTTAGGGCATGTCGATGCGTAGAAATTCTCCGACAGCTGAGCTTCCGACTCGGTCACCATGAGAAAGATGAACATCCACAAAAAGAAACACATCATCATGTGTTTCGTTGAATCACTACTCCTAGTATTCATCTTCATCGATCTTCTTCTTTTGTTTATTTGTTTCTTGAATGTACAAGACTACCACAACACACTATGCTTTGTCTCTTATATAGGAACAAGTGTTTTTTGGTTTTGTTTTTTATTTTTCGTGTTAATGAAAAAATGTTGTAGAAATAGGATAAATAGGTTTGTTTTGGTTGAATAATTAAAATTTAGTCATAATCACATATGCGTATGTCAGAGTTTTACAACTAAGGATTTTCTCAACTCTTACTTAAGCGAGGGCATATATTTCTTGAGTTAGGGGGTGTTTATTGAGACTGACATTTTAACCAACCTCGTTAGGTCAGTACATCTGCATGGAAAGTTTAGAGCTATATTTCTTTATTAAATGTAAATAATCCCTAACGAAGACATGATTAATGCAAAAAAGGGGTTCTTAAAAAATGTACTAATATCTAACTAATTAAAAGGAGCTCTTTGAAGCTTCCTACACTATCCACATAAGACTTTTCCAAAACACTTTCCTCTTGCCACGTCACCCACCTAAGTTTCTCATTCTTTCCGTCAAACCATTTTCTTGGCGAAACGCTAACGACGAATCCGTATACACTTCGTAATAGCGCAATAAATCTCCAGCAATAATGGATTTGGAGCGTCTCCGCAAATTGTTAAAGCTTCTTCTCATAATCTCATACTTAGTGAGAAAAGACGAAAGCTATAGGAAGAAAAACAAAAAAATTTCGAGTACCCGCGGGGAAGGCTCAGCCAGAGAAGATGCAAAATCAACGATTGAACAATAGAAAGTGTCGTAGACAGTTGGACGCCGACGAAAGTCTCAGCAGAATCGAGAGAGGTTGAGAGTTGATAGGGTTTCTACTATCAACCCATAGAAATGTGTGTGATCTGGATCTTAAAGATTTGGTGATTCCCAATCCTCACCCATTTGTTTTCTCATGTATAGTCCGCTCTATGAAGTAAATCGTTTTGTATAACCTGGTTACTTTCATCCAGATTCAAGTTTCTTATCATTATTTGTCCTACGAAACCTATAAATCTATACGGGTTTGGCAGCACCAATTTTGACGGTGACTTGCAATGATATTGATTTTGGCCTTGGTAGATTTGATAAAAGTCAAATTCCATATACCTTTGAGCTATGTTGTGACTTACACTACATTAAAATGGGAGGTTAGTTTCTTAGACTTAAGTTGGCCTTGCTTTGGATTAGATGTTTTTATCTTAAAGTTATCTTCTTTGTGCTATGTTTCAGGATAACAGACTGTGTGGCTCAACTATATTGTAAGGATATTACTCCTGATGACAAGCAAGAGCTCGACGAGGCTCTACGGAGAGAGGTAAAATCTTCTTCACATTTACTTGATTTGAGATAATTATGAGAGATAATGGAAAAAATTGGACTTTCGTTTCTTAGATTTAAGCGGCTTTCCGAACCGATGAAATTGAAAAAACACCACCGACTCCTAAGATGAGATGAGTGCAGGAATGAGTTATTTCCATGAAACTATTTGGAAAGGTGTTTCGTAGTTTTTGTGTCGTGTAGATACTGCTTTGAAAAACATAGGGACTGACGAACGTGTTTCATACAATGCTCCGTTGATTCAATTATCTTTTTTGATGGGTGGTGATCGTGACAGTATATCTATATAAATCCATGTTTCTTAGCTATGCTATAACACTTTCTCTCTTTTTCAAACAGGATTTGCTCATGAGTTTGCAGGTAATCCAAGGGTTAATCCCGAAGTCACTAGGGTTGTTTGTTTGCTAGCTAGAATGATAGCTGCTAATATGTACTTCAACCAAATCAAAGATCTTATGTTTGAGGTTTGATTTCAGTTTTTATCAGTTTAGCCTCCTAATTTTATGTATGTTTCGTCTCAGTTCATTTGTCCTGCTTCTTTGATAATTTTCTATGTGGCGGTGCAATGACGAGTTGCGTGTGCGAGGTGATGAACACGAACTCAAGGGAAGACACTGCAAAACATAATATAGGGAAGACTGGGAACATTTTGGACTATTTGTTTGTGATTTAGCTTTTTGGATATTTGTTTGTATCAATGTCTTCTTTACTGATATACAGAAAGATTATGTTTATGCATTTTAAATCAATGTCTTCTTTGGTGATTTTCTCTCTTTTGCTTCCAAGGACAGCTCAAATATTTTCCTGTACTTTCTTCATTCATGATTCTTCTCGGATTTCTAATGAGTTCTGTTAGCGTCCAGAACATGGATATAGCTCATGTATCTATACGTCCTAGAAGCATGGCCATACACGTCAAAAAAATATAGTTAGCTATCCAAGCTCTAACACCACTGCTTGGCTAAAGACTTACAGGTTTATCTCTTTCAAAATTATCCTGCTCAATTTTATCATAACAATATGCTAAAAAGAATATAGATTTTTATTATACGATTACCAACTTCAGTTCTTTTTGTTAGTCTTCCATGTGTGTTATGGTACCACATGAGAGAATCATATGAAGGGATTTCCCACAAGCAAAGATAGAAATGAAACAACTTAGTGACCTTAAAAATGTATCTAATGCTTGGTGGTTTAAAGAGAAGGTGTTACACAAGAAGAGGAGGAAAATGATCGAAGACATGACTGTCTTTTCTCTTGAGAAGAGAAACAAAGAAAAGAAAAGAAAACCAGTCTTTCTCTCAAAAGGCAGAGAGAGAGAGAAAGTCGTTGCCAAATGAAAAAGAAACGAAGGAGATTGTGGATTTAGGGTAGGCATTGCAAGCTCAAACTTTCGAATTGATATGATGGGCCATGCAATAGTTCGTAGGGCAATTTATACTCAACATATTTTGCATCCAAATTCACATTCCTATAAACAAAAATTTAAAAAACTAAGAGTTTTTGTAACAATGTTAAATTTTATTATCGTTCTTGATTTTTGACGACGTTAACAAATATTACTAATAGCAGAAAACATAAAAACTACGACAATAACTAAATAAAAAAGGAAAACACCGTAGAACAAAAACATTTAAAACTTTTTTTAGTGTCATATTTAAAACATGTTTTAAGAATTACCAATCCAAATAATACATTTTAGGTTACATTTAATTCTATGCATTATATACTATTTTTTTTACTATAACTACCAAACAAAAATAAACAAAAAAACTTATAACGAAAGTTATTTAAATGGAAACTAAGAAAATAAGAAAATTATGTCATATTTTCATACGAATAACAAATATGAGTTACTTGATGTTTAAGAGTTTGAGCATGTCGGTTTAAAAATTTCAAAAATAATAATATCAGTTTATATCAACAATTTCAAAAATTTCTGTACAAAATATGCCAGAAAACAAAAAAAACAACAAAAAATCAAACTATTCAAAGTAATATTTCAGAAAATAAAAAAATGTTATTTTCGAATTACCAATAAAAAATAGAATCAACCGAAACGAGATTAAAAAGCGCCAAGATTGTAATTTTTTAAACAATATGACTTATTACAAATAATATTCAAACATAAAATGAAACCTATTTTAAACAATAGTTTAAGAACTCAAAAAATAGGTTTGTAGTTTTCTATTTACATCCAAAAGAAATCGACTTCACAATAGTATAAATATATGTTGGAAGTGGTCATTCGATATTAATTTTCAGTTAGTATTGTTTGAGAAGAATTGAAAATGTTCCTATGGTTTTTCTGTTTATCCTAATTTTCAGAAATTAAAATTATACTTGAAATTTTATTTTTTATCATTATGTTTTATCATTGAGAGTTTTAGTTCCGCAAATCCCTAGCAAAAAAATGTAATAAAATCATATGGTTTGCATTTCTTTGCAGTTTTTGGTCAAATGTAAAATGTAATAAAAAAATAAAAATTAGAAACTTTTGTTTCATATAATATTTTTCTAATAATGCACGTAAAATATAAAGATGCATTAAAAAAGAAGAATATAAAATTCAAAGTAGACATAAAAAGAGAACAATTGTAAATTAATGTAATGAATTTGTGTATTTGTTAATAGGTAATATATATAATCGAGTTTATTTTGGGTTATATTTAAAAAGGAACATTGTAAATTAAATATTTTTTAAATATTTCAAACATAAAATTTAGTGGAATTAATTAATATCTATGGTAGAAATTTAGAAGCAAAATAACATCGATAATTTTCACTTGATAATATTTTATTAAACTATTTTTAAACATTAATTTAGTTATAAATGTATAAAATTATAGATAAAATTGAAAATCTTGATTAAATACAAATATTCTTGATAGCATATAATTTCAAATTATAAACGTAAGCACTTTTTAGAAAAATAATTGCATTGAATGGTAAGAACGCTCTTTATGTATGGAGAACAAAATATTTGTTGAGACGATTTAAAATACTTAAAAGATATACTTTGCGTTGAGACGATTTACACTTTGAAGAAGTTGATCATGAAAAAATAGTTAGAGGAACTAACTTCTTATTTGCAACAATTTGAAAAACAAAGAATTGTCATTTGCTGTGCTTGAGTTAGTGAACCTAGATTTGACATATATATTATTTTAATTCATATTACAAATCACATTTTTTTAAAAAACCTTAAAATTGTAAGTTATCAATTTCAATTATTGGTAAAGTTACGCTTTTAAGATACACTGTAATGCAAATATTGAATTTTAAAAACCAATTCATATTTTTGAAATATTCATAACTATTAATAAATAATTGGGAAAAGAGATGGCTTTCTGCTAATAATCACCTAATTTGGATGGTTTACCTCTAAAACTCTGGAAGCGCTTTTATGTATTGAGGAAGAAAAGCTAATATTTCTGGCCAATATTAGTTATGTTACTAAGCTTCTTGAAGCTCAGTGTTAACGTATTCTTACATGACTAGGATGGAAAACATGAGTATGTATACAATGAAGGTTACCATAGAAGAAGTTAAATATTGAAAAAGCAAGACATAAATTAACATAGAAAATTTATGCATTTTAGTCATGGACTCTTTAGAATCTAACCTTTTATTTTAACACCAAAAAAGTTAAAAGATATACAAAATGTACAATTATTTATAAGTCAAACTCTTAAAATCAATCAAATTGGGCAAAAATCTTATACATTAATTTAGTATGAAGTGATATGATTTGAAATAAAAAAGTTAGTGGTTGCTTACAATATCATTCTATTAATCGATTAATTTGGATAATTAAAAAATGCTTAAATAAATTGATTTATAAAAAAAAGTTAAAAAAATTATGACTTTCCCCAAAAAAAACCCACCTTCCGTTAACATAAGCATATTTATAAATATTAAATACTTATATTTTAGCATGTTTAAAATCATTTCAAAAAGATTTGCATTTTCTAATAACTACGCAAAAATAGTTCTAGACAATAACATAGCGGTCATGAATTGGATGGTTTAGAATTGATATTATTATGAAAAAATTAAAAAGGGATCAAATATTAATATCTGCAAAAATATATTAAACATATCTAAAACATATACTAAGATATGTTAAAGTGGACAAAATACTTTTAAAACATCATCGACGGAAATATAGACTTACATTAGTTAATTAATTTTTAGTATATTTTTAAAATATATCAAATATAATAAAATAGAAGAGCTACACATATCGAATTACATAACATTTTCATACAAAATTCTACACAATAACAACTATTAACCACCAACCCCGCGCGTAGCGCTGGAAAAAAAACCGGGAACGTGTGATCCGAAGGGAGGATGAGAAGAGGAAGAAGAAGTGAAGGTTTAAGAATAATTAGGTCACGATGGTGAACTCGCAATGTGCTGCGTTTTGCATTTCGTTGAGTTGATATGACGAGAGGAAGCATTTTCTTGCAGAAAGCTTACGTGGCGTAAAGAGGGCTCAAGGTTAACCCCTTTTAATTAGTAGGATTAGTGGTGGACGAATTCCCGAGCCGAACGATCCAGAACCGAACCGAATTAATCGCACTGAACCCGAACTAAATAAAAGAAATTACCCAAATGGTATAAAAATAAAAAAACTGAATTGCTTAACTCAAACGAAACCCAAAATAACTGAAACTTATTTAAACTTTTATTTGTCGTGTGTAACCTAATGTCAAATAGTTTCTCTCACTAGAGGCAGATGCAAGGTTCGAACTATGGTTTCATGAGATGGCAGCAGAGGTGGTGCAAGTCCTAATCTACTTGATCCTCTCATTTAAATTATTATTTTAACTAAATATATAAAAACACATATGGAAATATGTTAAAATGTGGACATGTTAAATAAAATTAATTAAATAGTTTATGCTTTTATTAGTTGTGATTCAAAATAAAACTAAATTTGAATCAAAACGAAATTTTTCTAACAAAAACTCATTTCCTCTGTGGGAAAGAGCGGTCACTCCTGCCCCTCGAAAGAAGGATATAGACAAAATCAACATTTATATAATTCGTTTTGTAATTGATACGAATCTTGAACTTTTTAATATTTTCAAAACCTAATTATTTGTTATTCTATTCAAATTAGTTAACTTTACAACATTAAACTTTTTCAAAAAAGACGAAATAAAAGTTTGACAACACTAAATGAATATAACCCAGAAATAACAAATAAAGCAAATAAAATAGTTCTCATCCGAAAATAAGACATACTCAAATTCAGTCGCACCACCTTAATGAAACGACACGAAGAAATCATAAAACACTGCTAAAATGCCACATATCACAAACACAAATCCGCGCGTAGCGCGAACATAGTCCTAGTTTTAGTTTAAAAGGTTCTTTAAACTAAAAAGCAAGATTAATGGTGTTCTAGGAAAGGTTCTTAAAAAAAGAAATTAATATTTTATTTTTTCGGTTCTTAAAATGTTAAGAACCATGTGAAAGTTTCTTAAGATTTTAAGAGCCCAAAGATTAAAATACTAATTTTTTTAAAAAATCTTTAGAGCACGTACAACGTGCGATCCTTACGGATCCTTAGCTTTTTTTTAATTAAAATAATAATAATATTAATGCAATATGCTAAGGACCAATCCTTAAGTCTCTTAGCTAAGGATCGGTCCTTAGCTAAGTCTTTTAGCTCTTTTTTTTTGTCAGAACAATTTCATTTTCTGATCTGTTTGGATCCGCTTGAGATCCGTTTTTTTGTATTTCTGTTTTTGGAACCGTACATATTCATTTACGATTTTTGAAGTTTCGGATCCGTTTCAGATCTGTTTAAAATATCCCGATCCGAACCCAAAATACTCGAAAATATCCGTTTCGGATCCGTTTTTTTTTTGTTTTTCAGTTTTTGGAACCGTTACATATTCATTTACGATTTTTGAAGTTTCGGATCCGTTTCATATCTGTATAAGAATATCCCGATCCGAACCCAAAATACCCGAAAATATCCGTTTCGGTTCCGTTTCAGATCCGTTTTTTTTTTGTTTTTTAGTTTTTGGAACCGTTACATATTCATTTACGATTTTGAAGTTTCGGATCCGTTTCAGATCTGTTTAAAATATCCGATCCGAACCCAAAATATTTAAAATTAATTTTTTTTCCTAAAGATTCTAATTTTGGGGTTCGCCATTGGAAAACCCATTTTCCATAGAATCCTTAACTTAAAAAAAATTAAATAAATTGCTAAGAACCCAAGATCAAATCCACCATTGTACATGCTCTTAGAACCCCATTAGTCTTGCTCTAAGAACCCCATTAATCTTGCTCTAAGAACTCTTTGCTAAAGTCTCTTAAATAAGAGATTTTAGAGCATCTTCATTTGCAAACCGGAGGGGGCTTGATTCCCCATGTCAACTTTTGATTATTTTATTTTTATTTTTTTTCCGTTTTAGTTAAAAAAAATTAATAAAGGAACCAATCACGGACCGCCACGTGCCGTGGGAGCCGCGAAAAAGTTGTGATACCGTCTCTCTCAGACGAGTTCATAGGAGACAGTTTCATCAAATTCTGATTATTATAATAATTTATTTTTTTGGGATTTGTGTGAGTTTCTCTTATGAACTCTCAATGGACATGCTCTTAGAGATAGTTCTTAATTTTTAAGAACCTTTAGATTAAAATATTATTAATTTTTTAGAACCCCTCTCCTCCTTTGCATTTGATTATAAATCATAAAAAATTAATAATAAATTTTGTCCTTAAACACAAAATGGATAAAAACATAAAAAGATGAGTTTGAAAAGTAGTCTCTGCCCATGCTATAATATAATAATGATTTTGACTGATCCTTGATTCAGCGAATATATCATGTTCTAATTTTAGGTTCATCAACTTTACCTCAACGGTTCTTAATTTCTTACGTTGAAGCCATATTCAAATAAACATTTAATATATTCAACCAATTTTTACTATTTCGATCATTACAGCTTTCTTTCGTATGATAATTTATAACTCTCTCATATCGCACAACACTAGTTCACTCTCTCTCTCATTTCTAAAAGAAATTGAAATAGAAACTCTTAACATATATCCAATTTGTTGATGGTTAAAGTGTTACTTTCTACAAAATAAAATCAAATAAGGTAGAGTGATCCGCAGTTAAGAAGGTTTCCATGTTATATAAAATTTCAATTTTCAACCACAAAATAAGAAAACTATTTATAAGTTTGCTGAAGGTAAACCGATCATTGTATTACGAGCACATGCAGACTATAAACACATGCAATATTAGGAATCATGAATTTTCAACTCAAAACCAATTTGCAATGAATTATGTGGTCTATGACCTTTTATATACTAGTATAGAGTTCTCTCGATTTTTCATTTTCTAATACTCTAATATGCAAGGCACTATGAGGTCAAAGGTTGCAATTTGATTTTGATCATAGCTTATACTTTGATTTTGCTTATAGTTTAGAAAACGTGGCATCATCTCTAGTTATGAGATGTAGCACAATATAAAATCTTGTGTTCGTTTTCATCAATCTATAAAATTCGCGTGAGCATGTTCGTTCATATTTAATACTTTCTTTCTCAATGCATGAAGTTTAATTTACTTATTTGGCTTACAACATGAAGTTTGGTAGTTAACTTAAGAACTAATTTCCCCCTTAAATAGTTCAATCATTTGCTTATTTATCTTTATCATGAAACTACTCGTGCTTTAAAAAAGTTTGGGGAGAAGCCTTAGTTAAAAGCTAATCAAAAGTAAATAAGGCTTCATCATACATAAGATTACAGATACACTAGTTCCCTTTTAAACCAGAATGATCTCAAACAACATTTCTTCTTCTTCTTCTTCTTCTTCTTCTTCTTCTTCTTCTTCTTCTTCTTCTTCTTCTTCACGGAAAGCTCAAACAGATAAACAGGCTTGTTTCATATGGTAACAGTAAGAAACTTACCAGCTCCCTGGCCCCTCGTTCCCAGCTGCTGGCCTCCGGTTCAAGTAACGTATCACTGCATCTTCGACCCTGCCATATTTTATGATTCAGAAACTTATATCAATCAATCAGCGTAGTTCTAACATATATAATCCGGGTGAATATAAAGAGACTAGAAACCAGAGTGAGCAGAGACTGGATGATGAGATTACCATGGTTGGTTGAAGAAGTCTGCTCGACGTTCTCTCTCTGCATTTCGGCTGGCTTCTCCCGTTACAACCTTCAGATCCTTGCTCTGAGATTCGATCAGGGCGTTTATGAATTCAACTGGCGATTGGCTGAACCCCAAGAAAAACGCCCTCCTCCTCCTATGCTCATGGATTTTCCTTATGGCTGCACATATTGCTTCATCACAAGCCTCAATCTCTTTGTTCTTCTCTGCGTTGGCCAACAAATTGCTCAGATCCCTTTGGATTGGGAAGGGTATGTCCACTAGCACGTCGTAACATGCTGATATGGCCGGATTATTTCCTGAGAGCTTGATTTTGTGTTCTAAGTGAATCGGTGGCGGAGGTGACAAGTGGTGAGATATCTTCTGAGAGACCATAGTGAATTTCAACTTTTCTTCCCCAAAAACTTTTTGAAGTGCAGCATCACAGTTGAAGAAAGAAGGGTCATTTGGGTTCTGCAATTTCCTCGCCTTAACATAATGCCATATTGCAGCGATGATTCTTGGTCGGGTTTCAACCTCAATCCCGAGAACATCCATCAATGCAGTAGAAAGCTTGAACTTTTCAGGGACGTAGTTCATCTCCAGCCGTATACTAGCTGCAAATTCCTGATTCCCTTTCCTCTTTATCTCAAACCCTTCCTGAGGAGCAGGAGATCGAGCATTCTCCCATATGATCAATGGGTTCTCAGGATACAGCCTCTGATCCAGGGAAATTGTTACCCTTTTGAAGAAAGACGAGAACTTGGGATGCAATGGGTTTGATTTCTGAACAAAATCTGGCTGATCAGGATCAACCCCATCTTCCAGGATCCTACCAATAATTTTCAGAGTCCATGTTGGAGGGTCAGCATTTGGATTCCCAGGAATCGTGTTGTTCTGGTTTGCAAACGTGTTGAAAACGTAAATCCTAAGCGTCTTCTGTATGCAGGGAGGACTTTTAAGGGCTTCCTGGATGTCAACTTTCTTTCTAGTTAATGCAGCATCCACCCGAGACTCGAACTCCAGAAGTTGTGTGTACAAGGCAGACTCGGGCAAGATTGCTGCCACCCGCTCCTGCAATGACTTTTCCGGAAGCTTCTGCTTCTTTTTCCGTGCAGCAGGTGTTAACTCCATAGTTCTCATAGGAGAGAAAGTACTGTTAGCCGCAGGGGCACCAGGAGGTCGCATAGGGGGTTTCTGCTGGAACCTCTTCATGTTTAAACTTCCAGGAGTGGTCATAGAAGGGGAAGATGGACCCAACCCACCACCAATCCCCTGGGAGCCTTGAGTTTGGTTCATTGCCATACCATGAGCTTGTAATTGAGCTTGCAATTTAGAGTGTGCCAGGGACTGAGCTTGTGAGAACTGAAACTGAGCTTGAAAGTTAGGAGCCATTTGAGGCTGAGGAAAGCCCTGGTTTCCAGGAGCTGATGCAGAGGCCATCCCAGGATTCACGAAAGGCGAAGACGCAGAGCCTTGAGGCTTCTGTGGATTGTTGTTGCTACCCGACATGTCGATACATACAATTTTTATTAGCCTGAAAATTTTACAAGAAGAAACAATATAAAAAAACACTCTTGAAAAATTCTGGCTATAATAACAGAAAGAGAACGACTTTTCTACTGAATCCAAAGTACACCACCTTCGTTATCGTAAAGCTTTATCAGGAATCTAACAAATTGCTACTTAAGAGAAACTGAAGCTTCGTTAAAACCCTAATTTCGTAAAGATTGCTTCACAGTTCAACGATTACGAACAATCCACAGGCGAAATGGAGAACAAACATGCGAAGGAAGAGGTCAATTTAGGATAGATATACAAGTTAAATGGCCATGAAGAGATCTGTGGAATTCATAAAAACCTAAGAGATACAAAAACAGAAAAATCGCTAACGCCTTTAAAATCAAAATAGATTGAGAGATAAGAGAGCTCTTTACAAAAGACGAAGCCTATCTTCTTGTTCTCGTTCTTCTTCTTCTTAAGCTTCTTTCAGGAATCTCTCGGTGTTCCGCTGCTTCTTAGTGATCGAGACTCAGAGAGAGAGAGAGAGAGAGAGAATATGCCCACCGGAGATATCTAGTTTATTGACCGGGTTAAGACGCGACCCGTATTTTTAAAGCCCACAGTTATTATACGAACCTAAACTATTGGCCCAATCGGCGCAACTTTATTCACTTTTTTTTAAGGTATAATAATTAATTATCTAACCTTCAATTATATAAAACGAAATTCATTCGGCAATCCTAGTACCCACACGTATGATATCCAATTTTTAAATCTTTTATTATATAAAATGGAAATCATTCGGCAATTGTAGTACCGACACGTGTAATATACAATTTTTAAATACATTTTATTTTAAAATTTTTTATCCACCGGATTTTAGTAGAAAAACTCCTCTAGAGTTGTTTCTTTTTCACGATCTTCAATTAGTGATGTCAATATGGACGGATGCCTGCGGGCTTGGTCCAAATGGCCCAACTGCGGTGCGGGTACGGGCATTAAAGTTCATGCCCAAAAAGTAGCGGGTCTTACGGGTTAACCCGTGCGATTTGCGGGTTTGAGCAGTAAAACCTGACGCGGGTTTGCGGGTTAGCGGGTCTGACCGCAAAATGAAAGAAATTCAGAAATTCCTCTTCATTTCTCACACTTTTTCTCATTAGATTCAAGCGTTTCTGACAAATTTGGAATCCATAGCTATTGCTTTCAGTTTGAGAATCATGAGTCTCTCCCTTCTCAAATCCCAGCTCTGATATCAACCATTCGCTCTTTCCTCGATTTCTATCAGGTAACACTGAAAAACTTTTCGATTTTTTCTTATCGAAGAATCTGTGTTGACTAGTTTATGTTGTTTTTGGATTTGAGCAATTCGGGAACAAGAAAGCAATTGAGGATGAACGTGCTCGACTGTAAGCTTCCTCCCTTTTTCCATATTTGAGCTTCATTGATAGTTCTAGCTCTCGAATTTGAGATCGATTTGTTTCATTGAGAAGTTAATTAGTGGAATCAGATTGTGATTTAGGGCAGTAATGATGAGATGAATCGAGGATACTTTGCTGATATGAAAGAGTTTAAGGAACATGGCGGTAAGGTATATACTGATTCTACTTCTTTCACTCTATGTCACTGATCATTTTCCTATTTTCTCTTGTATTACTTAGCCGTGGACGGTTTCGATACTGTAGTTTCTATGGGAGGCTTGCTCTCTATCGAGTGTCAAGAGGTTCGTTAAATGTCGAATGATGTTTTTTTGCAGATTGCAGCTGCAAATAAGACTATAATTCCTGCTGTGTCAGCGGCGAAATTTCCGGAATTAGCAATGATTTTTTCTAATGGGAAAAGCATGAATTTGCCTGTTACTTCCAACAACATTGGGGTTAATGCTGAAAGTTTGGCTGTTCCAAAAGTATCATTGGTGTGTCTGTCTTTCCGAGCAAGCTCTCAGGTACAGAAAATTTCCACACCGTTTTCGTTTTATTACTTTGGTGGAACAAAAAAAGTGTTTTCAAAGAAATGTGTAGCATTAAGGGAAGTGTTGCTTGCTAAAATTACTAAGTACCAGTTTTAATATATGCTTCAGTGTTCTTAAGTTGTGAATCACTTGTTGACGAGTGCAACGTTATAATATACAACTTGTTATAATATTTGGTTGTAGGCTTGATGTTTACATATATGATTATTTGGTGAAGAAGAAGCTTCACAATACTGCTAAGTCTTTTATGAACAAAGGGAAGGTCTCACTGGATCCAATTGGTAAATAATCACTTTTTTCTTCGAATTTATTTTTATTTCTCAAGTGAACGTTTTGTAGAAGAAAGAATAGCTTGATGTTGTTAATCTCTGTAGTATGTTTTCCTTAGAATTGTTCGTACTGTTGGCTAGATTCAAGTTGTTATTTTGTTTACTCTGAGTTTGTTTTATAGCTAAATGATTAACTAGGTAGACTTTTGTGCTGCGTGAATGATGCAGCTATTAAAATCTCCTTTCTTTGTTTTCTCCAAGTATTAAAATCTCTTTTCTTTGTTTTTTCTTCATAAAAAACTACTTTCATAACAAGTAGTTTGTTACTTGTTAAACTTTTAGTAGTTTGTTCTTGTAACTATATTCTAGGAGTTTGTTTCTCTAATTCTCTTGATATAACTTTAAAAAAATTTTAATTTTATTTTACATATATTGAATTTTGAGTAACTTTAACAGATTTATTAAAAAACCCTAGTCCTTTTATGGTCGCTAAAGTCGTTTTAAACGACTTGTTTAGTGTTTACTGCGTAAACCTAAGTTAAAAGAGTTTGGGAGATCATTAGATAAAGAGCTTGACAAGTGAAGACTTTGAGACAGAGAGCTTGACATGCGTGTGTCGTGAGCAGCATGGTTACGTAAACGTGAAGCAAAATCGTGAGCAATGGATTTGGATCTGGTACGTTGTGATCATCTCTCTGTTCTACTCTGTCTACGTGTTTTGCTATCTATATATGTATGTTCTGTTCTTGATCACCATGAAGAAACATATCGATCAGTTTGCTTTATGATTTATGATAAAACACTCTATTTATTGATCACCATTCTATTTATCTTTAATATATACTCTGTCTATGACTTGTACGTTGATTTAGTTCTTGATTTATGTATAATTATGTTAACATACTCTGTCTATGACTTGTACGTTGTGATTATGTTTATTGATCACCACTCTATTTATCTTTAACACATACTCTGTCTATGACTTGTACATTGATTTAATTCTTGATTTATGTATAATTATGTTAACATGCTCTGTCTATGACTTGTACGTTAAGATTATGTTTATTGATCACCACTCTATTTATCTTTAACACATAGAAAAACCAAATAATAGCGTCATATAATCATATTGTTGAAATAAAATCATACAGGTGAGATATGTTTTTTGGTAATCACATTCTCATTTAGGATTTGTGTCACAAATAAATTTTTTTTTTTCCTGTTTATGACTAATTATGTTTAAAAACAGATTGTTTGACACTAATTATATTTAAAAACGAATTGTTTAATACTAATTATGTCTTTCAAATCTTTCTTACAGAATTCTGAGGACTTTGCAAATTTGAACACGGTTGATTTTGAGTCTCAAAGACTTATTGCAACTATGAATGCTGAAGAAGAACGACTGAACTTTGATGGATCACAACAGTCTCAAATGCATAAAAGAAGGCTCATTCAAGTTGAAGATGATGACACTGATGAGGTTGTTGAGATATTGAATGATGATAAAGGCAAAGCATCTCATTGGAGTAAGATGAAAAACACTTTGTCTCAGCCTGAGTCAAGTCAGCGGAGTAAGAAAAAGGAAAGAGATGGTCATCGTGAAAATGAAACAAATGAAGTTGAGAAAGAGAAGTCATCTAATCAGAAGCAGAAAAAGAGAGTAGCAAATGGTCGCTTGTGTGGAATGATTTTTTAGTTATTACGAAGAAAGATGGAGAGCAAAAAGCCCAATGCAAGCATTTCAAGAAAGAGTATGTGTATGGTTCACACTCGCATGGTACAAATGCTTTGAAGAGACATCAACAAAAATGCGCTATTACTCCCAGAAATGGAGATGTTCATAGTATGATGGTCACTTCAGACGGTAAACTACAAGAGCGTAAGTATGATCACTCTGTTTTCTGTGAGCTAGTGTCTAAGTCTATTATTCAGCATGATCTTCCATTTGCTTATGTTGAGTACGAAAGGATTAGAGAAACCTGGAAATACTTGAATGCTGATGTTAGGTTCATTACCCGAAACACGGCGGCTGCAGATATTTACCAGTTCTATGAGAGTGAGACAACTAACTTGAAGAAGGAACTAGCTAATCTTCCTGGAAGAATTAGCTTTACAACTGATTTATGGTCTGCAATCACACATGAGGGATACATGTGTCTCACAGTACATTACGTGGATCGCAACTGTAAGCTGAAAAACAAGATAATAGCATTTTCTGCTTTCCCACCACCACACACAAGTGTAGCTTTAGCGATGGAGCTTCTTGAGTTATGGAAAAATTGGAGAATTGAGAAAAATGTTTTTTCTATCACAGTAGACAATGCTAGTAGCAATGATTCAATGCAAGATGTTCTAAAATCTCAACTGCTTTTGAGGGATGGTTTATTGTGTGGAGGTGACTTTTTTCCATGTTAGATGTTCAGCTCACATACTTAATCTTATTGTTCAAGACGGACTGAAGGTTATTGGCGATTCCTTGTATAAAATCAGAGAGAGTATTAAGTATGTTACAACATCTGGATCTCGTGAGATACTTTTTAAAAAATGCGTGGATGCAGTGGGTCTAGACTTGAAGGCTGGATTGATATTAGATGTGCAAACAAGATGAAATTCAACGTACCAAATGCTTTCAAGGGCTACAAGTATCAGACTGCCTTTGCCAATCTCACAAAGTTGGATGGGAGAAACTACAAGTTCTTTCCGGTTGATGAAGNTAGAGCCGTTTAATGAGATCACTCGGCTTATGTCAGGTTCGACATATCCGACTTCCAACTTGTACTTCATGCAGGTTTGGAAGATCCAAAACTGGCTCAAAGTGAATGAGAAAAACAAAGATGAAGTTGTTAGGACTATGATCATACCGATGCAGGAGAAGTTTGATAAGTATTGGGAAGAAGTTAGTGATA
>OVAN01004913.1:0-24663 GCA_900406275.1 Anastatica hierochuntica | reverse complement strand
AACTCTCGGCGGGTTAGCTGCTGGCCGATTAACTGCTGGTGGGTTTCCTCTCGGAGCTACTAGTAGGTTCCTTCCCTGCTGGACGAGCTGAGCTACTCTCTGCGGATAGGGACATTCGGTCTTCTTGTGCCCTGCCTGGTTGCAGTTGTAACATCGGTAGCCTCGCGACTGCATGGCGTTTGCCTGTCTGAAGACTTGGTTAAAATCCCTCTTGTGATTGTCCAGACTCACCCGTGGCGGAAGGGGTCTGTTGTTTTCTCTCTCCTCTTTCAGACCCTTCTCCTGATCTGCTGCTTTCTCTATCAGGTCATCCAGAAAGTCATACTTCACCAACTTGCAGCGGTTCTTAATTTCGATGTTCAGACCGTTCAGGAACCTTCTGATCAGTTCTTGCTCCTCCAGATATCTACCAGCGAAGTGACGAAGACGGCTGAATTCCTCCTCGTACTGACGGACACTCCGATTCCCTTGGGTGATAGTCAGGAACTGGTGCTCCATGGTGTCCAACACTTCTCGCGGAAAGTACTTCCTCTGGAACAACGTCTTGAAGTCATCCCAAGACAATTCGTACTCCCCTCGAGTATTCTCAACTTTACCACCCCACCAGACTAAGGCTTCTCCTTTCAAATACTGCACAACTAAAGCTCTAGGCACTGCAGATGATCCAAGTTCTGCTCCATCTTTCTTTTCCAGTCATCAGCAGCAACATGGTCAGATTTCCCTTCAAACATTTCCGTACCCATATCTCTGAGCTACTTGATGTATCCCCAGTAGGACGGTCCATCGCGGAAACGGTTCTGGGCGGTGGCGGCACAAACGGCGGCATCCTGGCCGGTGGTGGAGGGGGCGGTGGAAGGTGTGCAGTCCGGTTAGAGGCTTCCCTAGCAACAGTCCTCTGGCTCTGTGCTTGACTTTGGCTGGCACGATGCCTGGCTAGTTCTGCTTCCAGCTCCTCATTCCTAGCTGCGAGTCTGGCAGCTTCCGCTAGAGCATCCTCGACAGCTCTGCGGGTAACAGACCCTGCGGTCCTCTGAGACACTTTGGTCTCACTGACAGTACTTCGGCGATTATTCCTACTCTCGCCTACACTCTCCTGTGAGTTGGCGGGCCGGGCATCTGCGACATCCTCAGCAGCAGCAGCAACATTCACAGGTTGAACGACCTCTTCAACCACAACTGTAGGAGCGTTCACAGGCTAAACAACTTCTTCGCCAACAGCAGCAAGGGCAATCACTGGCTGAACCTGGGGCTGAACCCTTGGTTGGTTTCTGGCAGCATCACGGGGCTAGTTACTGTTCACTCTTCTGGTGGCGACCATCTGCAAAAGGAAGACCTTGATTAGACCGGCTTCAAACTTGAAGAAGAAGAAGAGGAATAGCTTAGCGACAACGAGCTAGGTAGATTCAGACGGAACTGGTGTTCTATTTTTCTTTTAATATCCCCCTTTCCCAAAACATTTGAAAACTCAAAACCGAATCAAAAACCGAAGCCTCCCGGATCAGAACCGGTTTTAGCAATAACCTAAAGCTCTGATACCACTTTTGTAACACCCTGGTTCACCTGGCCAAGGTCCCTCCCGGATCTGTTATCTTTTCTAACTAACTTCTCCTTCATAAACAATCTCCCAGAGCATTCTAGTAAAAACCTCAATTAAACTCGAGTCTAAATCATCCATCACAAAGACAAATCCACCTTATTGCTAGGTAGAGCTTCGTATGTGAACAGAGTCTTCTAGCCACAGGAGAGAAAATATAACGAGTTTAAAAGTAGACACCTATTGTGTCACAAGCATACATGACATATAAAGATGCCCTAAACAAAACCCCCGGTTTTCTCCAGAACGCCTTAACCTGCCAGCAACCACCACAGTGACCGGCTATCACACTCTCCATCTCTCCGGTTTGTGTGGACCCAGGGCTTTCTTTCACTTCTCCGGGGGCGAACATCCACATCACCACATTTCCAATCTCATATCATCATATCCTAGTACACTAGTTCAATTTCCTGGACCTCTAGTTCAACCATCAAGCAGACTGACTCGACTCTCAAACAGGACTAGAAATCAAGACGCGTTAACCCTATGCTAGCAGTGAAAACATCCTAAGGCAGTTCTACGGGGGATTAGCTACGGGAATAGCGCCTCACCTTGGCAACTGCAGACGCGGAGACTGGACACAGGAGACTTCCGGAGCAACTACTGAACTTCTGGACCTGAACCAGAAAGGAACTCGGATTAGACCTTAATCCGGAACCGGCTCAAAAAGAGAACTTTCTAAATCAGGAAACCTGCCCAAAATAGAAAATTTCCTGAAAAGGAAACTTTCCAAAAATAGAAACTTTCCAAATTGGGAACTTGCCAAAAATGGAAAGTTTCCATAAATGGAACTACGACAACCGGACACGGAAAAACTACGGAAACGATTACGGAAACACGGAAAAGGAAACAACGGGAACGAAAACGCGGAACTACCTCACAAACGCCAGAAACGCCGCGGTAGAGTCGCGGACTCGCGGGCGCGGCGGCTCGGGTTCACGGCTCGGGAGGAACGGCGCAACGGCGGCTCGATCGGCAGCGGAGAGGGCTCGAACGGTGGCTGGAGGTCACGATCGGGCTCGGGAAGAAGCTCGCAGGCTCGAGTTTCGTCGGAGGTGATCGGATAGTGCTCGGCTCGGCTCGGGTTGGCTTCGCGACACGGGTTTGACGGATCGACGGCTACGGTTTGCGATCGGGAGTCTCAGAGAAGAAGGATTGGCTCTCGATCAATGGAGATCGGCGGTGGGTTGGGCGGCGGCGCGATTTCCGAGGGCAGCGGCAATGACGGCGCGATGCAGCGGCTCGGTGATGTCACCCGTGGCGCGGAAAGGCTTGGCAAGGTTCGGGTTGCACGGGGGTGGCTCGACGGCTAGGGTTTTTGATTTCAGGGAGAGATTTCGACAGAGCTTCGCTGCGGATTTCGGGTTGGTGCGTTTCTCGAGGCGAAGACGTGTTTAAATAGGAAGAAGGAGACGCGGTTTGCCCTAGGGTTTTCGGTTCTCCTAAACCGACCCCTTCGGTTTGAACCGAACCGGATTGATTGACGCGGTTAAATCCCGATTCCGGATCGGGGTCATTACAGTCTCTAACTAAAAAAAAGCTAGAAACATGAGAAAGCCAACAACATCCACTGTTTTTTTTTCGCCGCCAACAACATCCACTTACCTTACATAAATTACCTAAATTACGGGTGAGTGTTTGTTAAGGTTTATCTTTATCCGCAAAAGGAAGACACATAATAAACCAAAAAAAAAACTGAATTTAATCATTATACTGAGGAGAAGAAACATGAACGATGGATGAGAGGATTTAACCCTTCTCTTTATATATTTATAACTGAAGATGATTGATTTCTGATATAAAAAAAAAAAGTTGAAGATGATTGATTTAGGGTTTAAATAATTCTAAAGGATAAGAACGAATTAAAAGATAAATTAAGAGAAAAGTGGTTTAAAGGTTTTTCATTGGCCGAAAACTTCTTAATTATTTTTAGAGATAAATACATAATTTTGGGTAGGGTTAAAACGGTACCAAAGCGGTTGGAAAAAAACAACGAACGATTACTATGATTCCACGCAAGAAAATAAAAAACGGATGCCACATATTTTGCCACGTCACGCGCCACGATATTTAATCTGATTTTTTTTTCTATTTATCGAAGAAAATTCTGGCGATGCCACGTTACCAACAAACTTTGTATGAACGCCACATCAGTTTTTGACTTCTCATTTAATAATAGTATAAACTACCTTTACGTTTTTTTTCCAATGAAACTTTTTTCATTAAGCAAGCGGCACAAAAATCTCCGCTAGGGAGAAACAAAGACCCGTCGATCTTACAAGGATTAGAAAAACAAAATGTGCTATTGAATTACGAGTAAAATGATAAGCATAGATAATTAAAGGCACAACCATCGAGAAAGATAACAATAGATGTTCAAATACTCCAATAGTCTTGCAGTAAAAAGCTCCAAAGCTCATTGCCAACCAATAAGCACATTAATGCCACGCATGAGACACAAAGGTCTTTGTGGTTTTGAAACTCCATGCTTGCGCTGAAAGTGCCGAAACACTAGGTCCCTAAAAAAGATGGTGACGAAAAGAACGAGAGAAGACCAGGTTCTTGGAAAGAGAGCATCCTTCTATTCTTTATCTTGAATGCTCCATAAATTTGAACATATGAACGAAAGAGTAGCTCGACGTTTTTATTCACGAAGAAACTGACCAAAGTAATAAATATCAATATTTTTGAGAGTCTTGTCTCGAGAAAACACTCCATTACGGGGGCAATAGAGACTACCCCAGACTTGAATAAAAAAGAAACCCTCATAACTAGTAGAGGTACACTCCACCCTGAAGGTTATTATCCCATTAACATTTTTGTCTATAAGATGATATCTATGGCCTTCGGCGGCATATAAACACATTATGAAAAGCATCGGCGAAAAAATGACATTTATGGTCGGCTAGAGAATGGCATCTATGGCCTTTGGACAAGCAATAGTCGGCTCGATATATAAACACACTATGACAAGTACCGACGAGACAAAGACATCTATGGCTAGTAGGAAAGTGGCAACTATGGCATGTGAGACTTTTGTTAGTTTACCTCTGAGTAGATTAGGATGATGAAAAATAAATCATTGGCATAATCATCCATAAAAGAGGATTTAAACATGGGAGATTGAAAACACATCATGTCGGAACCAGTCCACGAGAGTTTTGATATCACCGCGAACCGTCAAATTTTCTCAGAGATCTCGGTAGAGAGAGATACATCCCTTGCAACTGATTGAAAAGGTATTGAAAGCCTCTCCATTATGTAGGAGTATATTTCCCAAGTATTCACTATTTTTGGATTCAAAATTACGAATGACAACCTTCTTGGAAAAAAAAATCCTCAAATAAAAGCGTCATCGACATCAGGCCGGATTCGAAATACAGAGATAAAGATATGTTTGTATATCTCTTTGGTAGATTTATACCACAAGGTTCATCAAGTGGATCCATATACATATCAAGATCCAAAAAGTAGGGCTCAATTAAAATATTCAAAGTTGAATCCAATCTTGATGTTGTTGGTACACATGATGATGCCAAATCTGAGCAAAGAGTGTTGTAGAGTGCATATCTATATGTTTTGGACTTGAGGCCCAAAAAGAAGGTTAGAATAGAATTAAGCCCAATATAAAACCAAGATGAGCCTAAAGAAAATATTGCTTTCTCTTAGAGAAATTTCTCTAGTCTTGGTGTCGTCAGAGGCTGGAGAGGGTTTCGACCTAGAGCGTCGATGACATAGTTGCCAAAGAAGGATTCCGATAGAATGCAGGTTGACGAGCGACGGTCAAACTTCAACACAAGAGGTAACTGTCACTAAAAAGGCACAAAAACAGAGAAACATACGAGAATGAGGGTGCTAGATTAACCTTTATAATAGACTTCATCAAACTAAGCCAACAAAGGGCATTACCGACGGACAAAGCAACAAACCAGCCAACCTGAGTGAGTTTTGAGATGAGGGCGGTAGTGACCACCACACAACACCGTCGCCAAACACACTCCACAAGCACTGACGAAAGACACGTCTGATGCACAAATCCATCTCGAGAGGGATCCAGATTTTCCGAGATGAGAAGGGGATCTTGAGGCACCATTCTCAGAGCTCGTACACTTGGAGGTCTCGCCGCTCTCAGATCTCCTGTGACGATAAGCAAAGCCCCCGTGATATCGATGCACTAGAGTCATCAAATATGCCTCATATCTCAAAGATCTATAGCAAAATCAGAGGCTAAAGGGCATAGCTTGAGGGATCTTTGCGCCCAAGGTGATTCGTATCTGGATCTGACAGAGGCTCTACGGAGGTCTTAGTCGGTAGAAGCTACAAAACCAGTGTTTGGCTCGTCGTCGAGATTCTTCTGCTGGTGAAGATTCCTTGTCAGTGAACTCTTCCCTGGAAGATTACAAATCTCGGGATCCATAGTCGATATTAGCACTTCCAAGAGGGAGATAGGAGTACACACAAGCAAAGAAAGAAAACGGAGAGAAGATGGCACCAATGCGGGCCAGAACTGCCGGCGACGCCGGAGGAGCACACAAAACCCAGATCTATATAGAAATCTTTGAGAAAAACACATGAAGACATAGAGGGAGAGAGTGGAAAACGAAACCGAAAGGCAAAACGATGACACTGGTGAGCTTTAGGCCGCCGACATCAAGAAGTATTATCGGATAGGGTGTCTCGATTTATTTGTTTGGGAGAGTCCTTTACTAACTTTCCACTATATTTCAAAACTACCTTTACGTTTTGTGAACTATAATTAAAAAGAAATCTGACCTAATTTAAGAATTTCTATACTCGGTATTCAAGGTTTTTTTTATTTGTCAGCGATAAAAATATTTATATCAGATGAAAGTGCAGCATATAGATTACCATTTCAAAAGACACGCTTAGAGATAACGACCGTCTTTGACTCTTGTATTGGAGTATATAACAAGATATATATTAGTTTTGATGTATTAGGAGTTAAATATTATGTATCTTAGTTTAAGGACTAGTTGGATTAGGTTAACGATTCGTTCTTATTCGTTTGTATATATCTGTGTAACACATTGATAAATAAAAAACAACACATTCTTTGCGATTTCACATGGTATCAGGGTAGGAAAATTTAGTTTTCTGTTCTGTTTCTTTTCTATGTTCTAATTACTTGCGTTCTTAACAGAGGTTGACGTGATTAAGCGCTTGCTTGTTCTCTTTTTGCTTGACGTGTTCAAGTTTTTAAACTCTTTCAATGGAAGATCCGTCACATACAACTATGGTGGAAAAGATGAAAGAAAAAAATGTTGTCTCACCGTATACTCTCTTGGCATTTGACAATCTTGGAGCATTGATCACAATTGTTCAATTGAAGGGAGACAATTATGCCGAATGGGCGATCGAGATGATGAATGCTCTGAGATCAAAGCGTAAGTCTGGATACATTGATGGATCTATACCGAGACCTGAGGAAGGTAGTCCTGATTTAGAGTCTTGGTTGAGTGTAAACTCGATGATATTAGGCTGGATACGCACATCAATTGAACCTTGATTTCGATCCATTGTGATATTCATTATAAAGGCTCGCAAGTTGTGGTTGAATCTTGAGAAGTGATTCTCTATAGGTAATAAGGTTAGAGTACATCAAGTTATGGCAAAACTCTCAGCGTGTAGACAAGATGGACAACCGGAGAATAAATACTATGGTCGATTGGCTTCTATGTGGGAAAGATTGCAAAACTATTGGACTCCTATTTGTTGTACTTATTTTGCTGCAGAAAAGTATGAGAAAGAAAAGGAGGAGGAGCGTGTTCATCAATTCATTATGGAAGTTGATAATTCACATTTTGGAAACATTGTCATAGCAATCATTGAAGCGGATGAGTTACCAAACTTTGTAAAAGTCTACGCTAAAGTGATAAGAGAAGAGGATCGTTTGAATGTTGCGAAGAACCGAGAAACTCAACAAGACACAGTTGGGTTTGTTGCACATCGGGAAGCATCTAAATCCACATCATCAGGTACTCATCGTGAAGGGACACATTCAGAATTTACCTTAGCTACAGGAGGTAACAACAAGTTAAGAGGTCGACAATGTACTCACTGTGGACTATCCTGGCATGACAAGTATTCCTGCTGACAAATAGTGGGTTATCCAGAGTGGTGGACAGAAAAGAATCAAGTCGGGGGAGGACGTGGAGCAGGTAGAGGTCGAGGGAGCTCTGCTCTATTTTACGGTAAAGGAAGAGGAACGCCAAAAATAGCTCATGTTACTAGTTTGACTGCTACTTCTGTTCCTGAATTGACTCTGGAGCAATGGAGAGCCATCACTTAAATTCTTGCCGATAAAAATCCTAGTGCCTCCGATAAACTTTCTGGTAAGAAGCTTGGTGATGTGATTATAGACACAGGAGCTTCTCATCATATGACTGGATATTTCTTTTTTACTTGTTGAGATGAAGGATACAACTCCTTGTTTAGTAGGATTTGTTGATGGTAGTACATCAATATCTACCAGTATGGGGACACTTCACTTATCCGATAAGATCACTTTGCAAGAGTGCTCTAAGTCCCAAATATGAAATGTTCTTTAATTTCTGCATTAAAATTATTAAAACATTCAAACTGTTTTGCATATTTCACTATATGCGTTTTGTAGGACCGCTTTTCGAGGACTCTGATTGGAGTCGGTGAAGAACGTGACGACTATTTTATGGATGTATCTATTGCACGAGCAAACAAAGTTTCTAGTTTGAGTGTTCAAGAGCTTTGACATCGTCAGTTAGGACATCCTGCCTTTTCAGTTGTTTCTGCTTTGAATCTTAATCTTGGTGTTTTGAAAAATGTTAGTCCGCGTCCGTGTGATATTTTTTTATCGAGCTAAACAGATAAGAGAAGTGTTTTATGTAACTAATAATAAAACAAACGAGTGTTTTTCTCTAATTCATGTTGATGTTTGGGATCCTTACCAAATTCTAGTTTCTTGTGAAGCAAAGTATTTCCTAACAATTGTTGATGATTATTCTCACGTAGTTTGGACTTTTCTATTACTTGAGAAATCAGAAGTTTGAAAAATGTTGGAAGAGTTTTTTGCTTACTCCAGAAAACAATTCTCCAAGCCGGTGAAAGTGGTCTAAAGCGATAATGGTACAGAGTTTCTATGTCTCACCTCATTTTTCAAAGCCAAGGGTATTGTTCATCAGACTTCCTTTGTTGGGACTCCGCAACAAAATGAGAGAGTTGAAAGGAAGCATCATCACATTCTCAATGTGGCTCGTTCACTTTTGTTCCAAGCAAATCTTCCTATCAAGTTCTATGGGGAAGTAATCCTCACTGCATCTCATCTTATAAATAGAACTCCTACGAAGCTACTTGATGGTCGGACCCCCGTACGAGATGTTGTTTTTCGCTCTATCATCCTATGATCACTTGCGTGTATTTGGATCCTTGTGCTACATACATTATCAAGGGACAGAGACAAGTTCAATACACGTAGTCGTCACTGCATATTCGTTGGTTATCCATATGCCAAGAAAGGATGAAAGGTTTACGACATTGTTAAAGATGAATTCGTTGTGTCGAGAGACGTGATTTTCCGCGAAGACGAGTTTCCTTTCTCCACGAGATTGTCTGAACCTGGAACCTCTGTTTTCATAACTCCACAAACCGATGATGATTGGCACCTGATTTCACCCGCCATTCACGACAGGGGGAGTACATGTGCTTCATCACCAGTTGCCACTGATATGGTTCCGTCTGCGTCTTCCGCCATCGACTCCACATGTGCTCTTCCCGAACCAGAGATTAGTTTTACTTCGTAAGAGCCAACTTCTTCTTCCGCTACTGGGAAACCGATGACAACTACTGTTCCTGATTCTTGTCATATCAGCTCGTCTGCTAGTGGTTTGGGTCAGTCTGCTTCTTCGGATGAGTATGTTTCAACACCAGCTCTTACTTCCTCTGTTATAGATCCGATAAATGACAGTATGGGCAGAGGAATTCGTTCAAAATAATCATCAACAAAGCTCAAGGATTACATTACCTATATTGCTCGCTGCTTGGACACATCTCCTCACGTTCCTTCTGTTTCCAATCATGAGCCATTGAGCTCAGTTCAGGGTAATTCCTTGTATCCTATCAGTGATAATGTAACATATGCTCGTTTCTCACCTTTGCATCAAGCTTTCATATTTTCAGTTAAAAGCATGTGGTGAACCAAGTTCTTACAAACAAGCACTTCTTGATAAAGTATGGTAAGACGCGATGACTAACAAAGTGAATGCAATGGAGGTTACTAACACGTGGAAAATGACTGATTTTCCGTCTGGATAGGTTGTTGTTGGCAGTAAATGGGTGTACCGGATTAAGTATCATGCTGACGGTACGATAAAACGCTATAAAGTACAACTTGTAGCGATTGGGAACAATAAAAAAGAAGGGATTGATTTTGACGAGACATTCACGCCGATAGCTAAGATGACAACATTACAGAGCTTGCTAAAGACAATTGCAGCAAAGCATTGGGAGGTGCATCAAATGGATGTTCATAATGCTTTCTTGTATGGTGATCTTCATGAGGAGGTATACATGAAGTCGCCGCCAGGATTTCATCATTCTGATCCAAATAAAGTTTTTAAGTTAAACAAATCGGTTTATGGTCTTTGTCAGGCTCCTCGTTACTGGTTTGAGAAGTTAACAACCACACTTCTTAAGTTCGGATTTGTTCAATCATATTATGACTACTCGGTGTTTACTCTCTCTCTCTCTCGTGGTGGACTCGAGTTATGTGTTCTTATTTATGTTGATGATTTAATTTTCTGTGGCAATGAAAAAAATTTCTTCAAGAAGGTTAAGGAGTATATCTAGGAAAATGCTTCCACGTGAAAGATTTAGAGTTGAAGTATTTTCTCGAACTCGAAGTGTCAAGGCGGCTTGAAGGAATTTATGTTTTGTAGAGAAAATATGCACTTGATGTAGTCGCCGAGGCTGGTCTATTGAGAGTAAGACATGCCGCAACTCCTCCGGAACCACGCCATAGTCTCGGTCGTTCTGACAGTCCACCTTTACCTGATCTAGAGAAGCATCGACTCATTGGTTGATTAATTTATTTGAACACTACTCGGACAAACTTGGCATATTCAGTCCACATCCTCTCTCAGTTAATGCAAAATCCTCAAGAAGAACATTGAGAAGCTGCATTACGAGTTGTTAGATATTTAAAAGGGATGATTGGACAAGGTCTATTTTTCAGCTCATGAAAGAACTTACAACTGAAAGTTTATTGTGACTTGGACTGGGCGGCGTGTCCGTTAACTCATAAGTATATTGGTACTTATGTAGTTTTTCTTGGCGGTTCTTTAATCGCACGGAAGACGAAGAAACAAGACACAATGTCTCATTCCTTAGCTGAAGCAAAATAAAATGCAATGTCTTTTGCTACAAGAGAAATTAAGTGGTTAAGAAAAATTTTAGATGAGATTGGTTTTCTGCATGATAGATCGGTTCGATTAATTTGTGACAGTCAGACTGCGATTCATATAGTTGTCAACCCGATTTTTCACGAACGTACCAAGTACATAGAAAATGATTGCCATTCGGTGAGAGATGCTATTCACGACGGTCAAGACAAAACAAAGCATGTTCGGACCACAGAACAAGTGGTTGTTGCGTTAACAAAGTCCTTGGATCGTGGACAGTTTGATTACTTGGAGTTTATGTTGGGCGTTCGCAACCTCCACGTTCAATTCAAGGGAGAGTATTAGAGTATATATCAATATATATATATATATATATATATATATATATATTAGTTCCTATATATTAGGTGTTAAATATTATGTATCTTAGAAAAAGAACTAGTTGGATTAGGTTAAAGGTTCGTAATTAGTCTTTTGTATATATGTGTTAACACATTCTTTGCGATTTCGCATATCTTGTTTATAATCAATATAAATGCAACAACAGTTAAAAACTAAATGCGCCTGTATTGTATCATGTGGAAAATAAACATTCTCACGCTTCTCTCTTTTCTCTCTAAATTCTCTCTCTTCTAGTTTTAAGAAACTAAAGTAAAGTTACTCCGACCGACATAGTTCGGTCCGGTTTTTTGTTTCCGAGCACCGGAACTGTTCACAAAAATAATTCCCCGGATGTTCGGACTTAGTTTTCCACATCTTCGGATTTGTCTCTCTTCATCGGTTAAATCCGATGACTTTTCCTCTTCCGTTGTACCCGGATCAATACTTTGCTTTGAATAATCTTTTAGGATCGACAAACTTCTCTCCTTTTTCTCTCTAATGATAAAAAGAGAGTATGTTTTGTTGAGTTCTCTTATATTCAAATCAGACTTACATTCAAAGCTTATTGTCTTAGATGTCGATTTGAGCATTTATTATCTTTCTTCCTTCCATTTGTTTTAACCTGTTAGTTGGTAATCAGATTTCTCTTGTTAATGACTTGCTTCTTACTCTTTATGACAGTTAATATCCAAACTAGATATTGCCGAATTTAGGGCAAGAACCCTCTTGATAGGAGATTAATTTGATGACTACGAAAACGTTATATTGCCGGCTGGAGTTGAATCTCAACGGCGAAGGAAGATTAAAAGCGGTGTTTTGGGAGGAGATGGTGTTACAAGACGGCGGAGTCCAAACGAAGACGATGCTTTTCTGCCTCCACAAACGACGGTTATAGCGTGAATGACACGTGTTATTGATGTGGAGAAGAAACCTTTCACCCTCCACAAAAGACGGATACAACGTGAGTGACACGTGTTTTGATGTGGAGATGCAATACACGTGGTGAGGAACTCTTTTGAAATTATATTCGGATCTTGGAAAAGCAGTTGGATAAACATTATGGGTCCAAATGGTAAAAGCTGAGAAGAATAAATTGAAAGAGAGGAAAAATAGTGAGTGAAATAAAAATGAGTAGAATAATGATATTGAGAAGAAAAAAATGAACGAAAGGAATAATTGTAGAGAAATGATAAATGATAACTATTTAGAGTAATATAGATGAATAAGGAAAAATAATATTAAATAATTTGATACTAAATTTAATAATTATGAAACTATATTTAGAAAAAAGTTTAGAACTAATAAACTCTGTTTTATTCCGAAATTTTTATTATTAAAAATAAAAAATAATTTTATTATTTAAAATTAAATTTAACGTCCATGATGAGATTTACGGCGTCTATTTTGCGTGACGATTTTTTTCTAATGAAAAAAGAACACTTGATATGATAATATATTTATAGAGAAATCATCGTTTGATTTTGTTTAATAATTTTTTTTGAATTGTATAAAACAATATCCATGAATTTCGAAAAAATCTAAACTAATAAAAAGAATTTATTGACTTGAATGAGTTTAGTAATTCATATATTACGTAATTAAATATTCCTATATTTTAGTTTAAATTGTAAAATAAAAAGATAATTTTATTTTGAAAAATAAAGATATTACGCTAGTTTCTTGATTTCTCTTCTGTTATGGAGAGTAATAAAATTAGCAGAAAAGTATATTTTTCAGCTTAAAAGTAAATCTCACCATTTTTTCCTCAAGTATGTTTTGTTTAGAAATGGTGGAATTTTAGAGTAAAAAGATAGAAAAACTAATTACGCTCTTTTTTATTCCTCTATTGTGTCATCCATTTGCACCCTATAATGTTTGTTTTCTTGTTAGACTTTTGTTTTTGTAGCCCATTTCAATATTGTAGTGTCCATTGGGCCGCATCAATATATGTTTAGCCGAAAAAAAAAAATATTTCTCTCACCACTTATAGTAACATGTACATCTAAAAGTGTATTATCAAGTGTTGTTCAATTGCATAAATCATCTTTGTGATCAATATTTTTGAGCAACATAACAAAAACATCCATCTTTATGATTAAGACATGATCCATTTACGAGAACTCAAAAAGTATTAACCACAAAACAAACATATATATACAATCAGAGGTCAACCTAAACGTTTTCTTGTCTTACGCGACAACAAAGTCATTGATCACAACCACATAAAGGCTCCCAAAAGGAAAAAAGTAGCTCGTTCTTGAAAAAATTTAGCATAGAAACCCTTATTAAACGTAAAAAATAAAGTTCACCACTAAATGAACACCCATGTTAAAATAATAATGGCAAACAATATAATTAGACGATTTCACTGAAGGTAACTATATAATTATATATATGATTTGTGGTCAATTCTCTCTATCTAAGTGCCACTTCATCATATATCATGGTGATAAATGTCCATTTAGTTATGAAAATAACTTTTAAAATTTTCACTATTTATTCTTCCATTAAATCTAACTATTAAAAAGTAGTTATTTGTAGCTTCTCCTTCATGCCACGTAGGATCCCACCAACAACCCCTCCCCCCTGCGCGCCACATCAGCTACAAACAGCCTCCTGTTTACCAAACACCCGCCTTGCCGTTTTACGAAACGCAAGAAAGACTACATGCCAACCACATAATTTAAACCCCAAACATTCCTCATTCTCAGCAGCATTTCTACGAGGCCCAAACCCTTAATAGGCCCACATCAAAACAAACGGGCTGGCTTCGTCACTCACCACCGCCGTTACGCCAACATCGCCAAAGGAAACCCTATGCCGTCATTGCTTCCACCCTCACGATTAAACTCCCCTAGTGGCTTTACTTCTCCTCTCTGCAATCAATCGACGCATTTGATGCGTCAATTAAGTGATGAACTCCCCATCTCCTCCTCTCACAACGGCAGAATGAGGTATTTATATATCCCACCCCTCCACTTCAAAAATCACGACACCCACACTTTCCTCTCCAAATCCTTGACGAAGCAACCCGCCGGTGAACGGCTAAGCAGACGTCCCCCACCGTCTCCCTCTTCCTCCTGCTATGGACTCCTCAATGATTATCAAAACCTTGGTTGTGCTTGACGACACCAACAGCTTTTTCTGCAATGAAGAGGTCGGTATCAGAGTTCTCCACTCCTGGGAGGCTCGAAACTTCAGGAAAGGCCAGCTGCTAATGGGACAAGAACTACTCCTTCTCGACTCTCACGTAAGTCACGCTCTTCCTGCAACATCTTTCACAATCTTATCACAACATCGTTATTGAATGTCACACATCTTGGAACATCGTTTAGTGTTTGTAATCCAAATAAAACTAATGTAGAAGCTTGAATTTTTGAATCTTGAGATACCCTTTTAAAGGCATATCCCATTAATATGAGCTGAATTGAAACTTGAAATATCATATCATGTTTTCATCTGTAGCTTAATGCAGAAACTTGATGTTTCTCAATCCAAAAAACATCATTAGATAAGTCTTTAAAACGAACATTCCTTGACCAAATTGCAATTGTTTTTCTTCTTTTTTTTAGATTCCCTTGAGAAGATAACACAAATTGGAATTGTTATTGTGCATCATGGTGACAAATGTCCATTTAGTTATACAATCAGAGGTCAACCAAAACGTTTTCTTGTCTTACGCGACAACAAAGTCATTGATCACAACCACATAAAGGCTCCCAGAAGGAAAAAAAGTAGCTCGTTCTTGGAAAAATTTAGCATAGAAACCCTTATTAAACGTAAAAAAATAAAGTTCACCACTAAATGAACACCCATGTTAAAATAATAATGGCAAACAATATAACTAGACGATTTCACTGAAGGTAATTATGTAATCATATATATGATTTGTGGTCAATTCTCTCTACCCAAGAGCCATTCATCATATATCATGGTGACAAATGTCCATTTAGTTATAAAAATAACTTTTAAAATTTTCACTATTTATTTTTCCATTAAATATAATTTAAAATAGTTAATTTTACATCGTTAAGAGTTTAATTACAATTTAGTATGTATTTTTTATAAACTTCAAAGAGATTTCCGATCTATATGTGAGAAAATGATTTACAAATTTTAAATGTTTTTTCGTGTTTTCCGCCACTATTTATATATTTTTATTTTTTTATTCAATAAGTTATATCTCTATGAGGAAAATGAGTTCAAAGAAAAACAAAACTATTTCTCCAATATAAATATATTTCATGATATTTGATAATGAGTAAATAATTAAAATAAATTTTGAGGAGTTGAGCAGTAAACTAAATATGCATAATCAAATCCTAATTGGTAAATTATTTATGTATTTTAATTTTAGAAAAATGTATTTCTATTTTTATCTTAATGATGTAGAACTCAGTTAAACATATTAGTACTACATTAAATTTTCACAAAAATGAAGCTAATAAATTTAGAACAAAACCTGCGCATATACGCGGTTACTCATCTAGTGAATTTTAAAAGATAAGACAAGTCAAAACGCTCGCCAATGATCTTGTGGACCGAAGTGGACGTGGCTAGTACTTGTTTTTTACTGTTGGCCCAACCCGGAGGATAGGATTTTACAAAGATATAATCAGAGAAAATAATACGGGCTCCTCGAGCGAGACAATCTGCTTGTGTATTAACCGTACGCGGGATAGCAGATATGGAGAACTCAGGGCAGTGTCCACGAAGTCGCTGAAAGTCGTGAATGGGATTTAAGAATGCCGGCCATTCATTCGGATGTTGCAGGATGTTGAGAAGTTCTAAACTATCTGTCTCAAAGGATTGGCAATTTATTCAACGAATGTGGAGCTCCTCCATTGCCAAAAGTAAAGCTTCCAACTCTGAGTGCAAAGGAGAAAGGCTTCGTCGACAACATTTTGCTCCCACTAATATTATCGAGTTAACCCTATCTTTGCAGATCTACCCAAGAACGAAAGTGGGATCCGATTGTTTCCAAGATTCATCTATTCGACATATTAGACCATCAGATTGTGTACTCTCAATACATATTTTTTCTTCAACCGGGCTTGGTTGTATTTGAGCCTCTGCCCAAGCTGCCATGTCGGTCTCTGCATCTTTTAGAATATCCGCAGCTACAAGCTGAGCACCTTGAAACACCATATGATTCCGTGCTTTCCAAATAAGCCACAAAATCCAAGGGAACAAATCAACTTTCCTGTCGTGGTCTCTCGTGGGACTTCTTCAGAATAGGTAATCCATATTAGTATACAATGAACATGTAGGAAAGTCCTCTGAATTCACCAGGTTACGAAAGGAGTTCCAAATTTGCTTAATCGAATCACATTCGAAGAAAACATGATTGATTGATTCCTCAGCTTTGCCACAATGTTGACACTTTAAGTCACATTGCACCCCTCTATCATTTAAATTCCTTGCCACCGCTATACTCCCTGTGATGATTTGCCAGAGAAAGTGTTGTATTTTGAGCGGGCATTTTATTTTCCAAGTATACGCTTTCAGGGCTTCCAGGCTTGGACCCCAACCATCGTTATTTGTCCGATTTACTTCCACTGAGTTGAGTAGTTTATACCCCGATCTAACCGTGTATTGACCCGATTTTGTGTAATGCCATATCAGACTGTCATAAGAAGTAATCTGGCTCGGTTGGATACCCCTAATGTGTTCGACGTCTTCCTGACCCACAAATTCCTGTAAAATTGGCAAATGCCAATCTCTCATCGTTGGGTTTAGTAAATGTTGACCTTGTAGTCTAGGGTGCCATACACTCCCCACACCTCTTGCCGGTCTTGGTTGTATATCCGGAATCCATGGGTCATGCCACACTGATGTATTAATTCTAGAGCCTATCCGAATCCTAATCCCATGTTTAAGTAGTGCTTGGGCTGAGAAAATACTCTTCCACCCAAAAGAAGGAGAGTTTGGTTTTTTCGCGTTCAAAGGATGAATATTTCTAAAGTATCTGCCCCTAAGGACGCGAGCAACCAAAGAGTCCGAAAATTGTATTAATCTCCATAATTGTTTGGCCAATAAGGCCGTGTTGAAAACCTTCAGAGATCTAAAGCCTAAGCCTCCGTTCTCTTTTGGAATACATACTTTGTCCCATGCAACCTAATGGAGACCGCGGTTACAACCCAATAGCTAAAATTAACCGAAAACATTTCACAAATATAAAAACTAACCTCTTAAATGTCAACATTCTAAAACTAACCTTTTTTGCTAGAGAAATTACTATGTAATCCTTCGGATGTCTGCGATGAATATTAAGAAGTCTGCTTATAACATATTTTATCATTAAAAATTAATTTTATTATTAATTATATAATTTATGTATAAAAAATTATTATTAAAAATTCAGAATTTATGTAAATAAATACAAAAATATTTTCTAAAAACTTAAAAATATTATTAAAACTTTTCAAAAAATCTAAACCATTTTTAAACTTAAAAATAGTATTAAAATATTTGAGATATTATAATTTAGTAATAATAAAAAAATTAAAAAATCACTTAAATATATAAGAAAATATTAAAATTTAAAATTAAATCCAAAAATAAAATAATGATATTTATATATAAACCTCTTTAGATTTATCTTCGGTAACATTGTAAAAACATCAAATATTATTCTTATTATTTAAAAAAGTATTTTTTTATTCTGTTAAAATTCTCAAATCTCAATTTTAACACGATAATTTTTTTTAATACTTTCATATTTATAGATTTTTATATTAGTTATTAATTTTATAATATTTTTTTAAAAATATTTTTTTATAGTTTGTGATAATTATTTTATTGTTATATTTTTATATTTTCAAAATTTAAATATTTTATTTTCTAATTATTGTTGTTAATCAACTCAATTTATATAATTTTTTAAAATACACAAAGCATATTTTGAAGATTTTTATGTTGTATGCTTTGATATTTAAATAACAAAGCAGACCGCATCATCGTCTTGTGTGCTAAAGTAGACGACGATGTAGTCTGCTTTGTAATGTTATATTCTGAAGGAGACTATATGACCGTCTACTATATCACCCAAAACAGACGGTCCTACAGTTTACTTTGTGATTTCATTTTTTAAAGTAGACTGCAACGCCGTCAGCGACCATATAAATGTCATATAATTCATAAATGTAGTTCTTATACGATAAAAAGATAGGCAAATTTGCTTAATATACACATAAAAATCAGTATTTGTTTTTTTGGGAGTCCCGAAAACAATAATAATAAAATATTAAAGGATTTTTACAAAAAGTTCCTTTATGTGGTCATACAGGTGGTTCCAATGTACAGTGTATAAACGCCATACATGGTGTATACAATCATATTTTAGAACAACAAACACAAAATTGAGATTTTAAGTTACTTATTCATTTTCTCGAATACTAAATTTGGATACTCATTTAAATTTTGAGTATTTTCAAATACTTATTCATCTGGATGATTCTAAAGCAAGGGCAATAGAATGTGGCGTGTGGGTTTCATGCCCATATATATACTATTAAACGAGAAGTACTCTTTAAAAATAGCTTTTAATTTATGAATGATTTACATGTTATTGCATTTAAATTATGATATTTAATATATTAAATATTATATTATTTTTATCTCAAAATATATACATTTTTATATTTGGTTAAAAATATCTTCTATTTAACTAAAAGCGAAATTCATTATTTTCACCAAAAGTTTTAAATATCTTCTTGTTTTCAAATTTGAGATGAAACAATAAATTTTTTCAAATAATTTTATTAAAATTTTCATATTTCAAAATAAAATTAGCAAAAAAATAAAAAATTATAAAATGATAAAATTTAAAATAATCTACAAAATTTATAAAAATAATTTTTATAGACTATAAAAATTTAAGTTTAGTCATCTAATATTTTTACTTTGATATCTAAATAAATAAAAATTGAAATTGTCCTTAAAAACTTAAAAATTGGTAAATTATTAAAAAAAAACTCCAACGGGTTTTGTTTTATGGTATTTCAAATATCAGATATTATCCGAACCGAACAGAACGCGTATAGGTACTCAAAAAACCCAAAAATCCCAAGTTAAACCCGAATCTGAAATTCAAAATAACCTAAAATTTTAAAAATTATGAACCTAAATCTGAAACTCGAAATAATAAAAAATCTCAAACTCGAAATTCAAAAAAAACTAAAATAATTCGAAAAGCAGAAAAAAGCACGAAAATATCCGAACATGAACCCGAAAAACCGGAAAATACCATAACCAAATTCGAAAAAATTTCGGGTATACTCGGATTTTCTTTAAGTTACTAAACCCGATCTGGACCAGAATATACCCTAATCAAACCAACTCCAGTTTTAAATTTACTGTAACGGGACTAAATTTTATGCCCCCAAAAATTCAAACTCGAGTGGACTTGATCTGTTACAAGAAATGCGAGACCTAAACATAACATATTCTAATATATGAAACATGTGTATTTAATAAGAGATGTATTCATATACAAAATCAATAGTCCATATTGTATAAAATTATCAAATAAAAAATGGTTTATATAACATATAAATTTGATTGTTTCGATATTCAAAACTGATATGAACAACTAACATATAATTAAAAAATGATAAATTTTAAAATAAATACATAAAAATTTATAACATATCCGTGCTGTTGCGCGGATCAAACTTTAATATATTTTAATAATAATGCTCAAAATGGCCTAATGTGTTAAAAATGTTTTAAAGGTAAGGGCATCATTTTTTTATTATCATTTATATATGCAAAACTTTATAAGTATATTAAAAATAAAATGTAACGACCCCGACCTGAGGGAAACGAAACGTCCCAAATCGTACTGCCAAAACCAGAGCAAACTTCACCAACCGGTCAACAATTTTTCGCTTCTAACTGCAACCTGCAAAAACACCAAAAGGAAAAGAGAAGAAAGAGAGGGGTGCGTGACTTTTCAAACAAGCCACTCAGTGAGGACGGACCCGACTCCGCCTCACCCGCTACCCGCTTGACCCCGGAAGACTAGAACTAGAACACAACCCCTAAAAAAACACAGAAGACACCTAATGTGCCGCGCAAACAACTACCACATCAAAACCTTTGAACAACTCCTAGCCTACTAGACACCTCTTTTAAAAACTTTTTGAGAAAACACTTTTCCTAAAGAACCGATAACAATCATGGGCCCTTTGGCTGCCCCCTTCCCCAACGCGTCCCCGCTCGTCCGATCTCACAGACCTGTAAGTCGCATGATCTAAAACTTAGGACTCAATGCAACTAACCCAAACCCTCTATAGTGACCGGCATTCTGCCTCTTCCTCCGGTTTGTAAGGGCCAAGGAATTCATTTTGTAACCCGGGCTCCATGACAGTGACCGGCCCAGCCGGTTTTCCTAGACCAAGGAATTCATTTCAATGTGCCCAGCCTTTTGCTTACGTAGCTCATCCGGTAGCACCTCCCACTCCAACCTTTTGCTCTTTCCAGCTCAGCTGGTCAGGGGCCTGGTATCCCCATCAGCCCTCTAGCTTATTCAGCGTTGCTGATGGATACACAAACTTCACCACGCGTCAGGGAAAGGACAGTCCACACGCTTACAAGATCCTATAGTAGATTCCGCACCCACTGTAGGACTATCCATTTTATTATACTCCTAAAGTCATTTCGCGTAATTCTCAAGCAATGCCAAATTAGACCTATTCCTTTCATTAAATAACTCTATGTTCTCACAGTGCAGGTTCTAGGTTAGGCTCGACTTAGCGACCCAACAAACAATCACACTTAGGCGTAAAAGACCTTATGTCATATCAATAAATAATACATACACTTATTCGTGCCGAGACTTATAGCTCGACACCGGCCGATACTCTAATCCTAGCCTAACGAAATTAAACGAGCAACGAATGAAACGGGGACGAGAACTCCTCACCTTGGCCACATCGAATAGACGACTCTAGAACTGCTAACTGACGATCCTCCTTATGAGCTTTTACCCCATGATGAACCTCCGTCATCTTTCTTCTCCTTTGTTGATCCTCCTTCCAAAAAGGGACCTGGAATAGGAACCCGAATCAGACCTTAAATGGGAACCTACCAAAAACGTAAACTTACTATTTATGGAAACCTACCGTAAATAGAAGTTACCTAAAAATGAAACCTGCCTGAAAAGGAAAGTTGCTAAAAAGGAAAACCTGCCCTAAAAAGGAAATTTACCAAATATGGAACCCTGCCATATTTGAAAACTTTCCAAAACAGGAAACCCGGGACCAGGGGCATAATGTTAATTTTACTTACCGAGGGAAACAACATTCTCGGGAACGTTTTTGGTCAACTTCAACTCTCTGGAATCCTCAAACTCGAGCTCTTCCACTGCTTTTTGACGCGGACAGATTCACCTCACCAACTTCCGGGACGCGATTCTCCGCTCATACGAACGCGAATCCGGTTTTCCCTTTACCGATGGATTCATGTGGGTCCCTAAATTGAACAAACCAGAAGATCAGCTCGGAAATCGTCTGTTAACTCAACCAAACTCGAAAAACATACCAACATGTCAGTTCTGGAAATTTGACAGATTCTAAGCCGAAAAAAGATGAAGCTATATCTCATAAACTAACCGTTCAATTGACGATCCGAAGGGTCCGAATAAAGCCCTGGACGTCCTCTGTCCATAGCCACTGAGTATGCTCCAATCAGACTCCAACTGCTCTTGGAATCTCCCTGCGAACACCGTCTGGTCGCGAATTCGGATTCAGACTGCACAGATGCCTCTCAGAAAAACGTCTATAACTTTCATTAGAAAACTTGAAATTGCATTCTGTAAAATGGAGAACGAATATCGACGAGTCATTTACTTTTTGTAAAACTTTCGTATTGAAAACTATTGATTTGATTGGCCATTTCTCTTTTCTTCCACGATATATCTAGTCTGATTTCCGCAGGACTGCACTAGCTTGATCTCTTTTCTTCATTTCTCTCTTCTCTCCATTTGCTTGCACGAAAAAATCTCTGGAGAAACTCTCTCTGCCTCAGGTCGACGACTGGAAGGGTTTGGGAGAGAAAAAGAATTAACTTATTAGGTTAGGATTAGCTTTAAATAGGGTACGGTTAAAAAAACTGGTTTGGTTCGGTCCGGTTTGTATGGTTACAAAACGAGAACCGGAAGCTAAAAACCGGATGTTACAGTTCTACCCTCCTTATAGAGAATTCATCCTGAATTGTGAGAGTTGCAACACCCTGAGCTACGGACAACTGATATGTCTGCACATGAGTCCAGTCGAATGTGCCAGCACATAGATTTTTTCCTTTGACCATTCTCGACTCCAGGTCTCAGCTCTCTCTCCCACTTAGTTTCTGACTAAGCTCCGAAGTGTCCTCCTTCTAGGGAGACCACGATTTTACATTTCCTTATGCACCAAAGATTTCCTTTCTCTGCCGTCTATGATCTATGGAGAATCTATCCTTTGATCTCAACAATGTCCACCGACATTTACCTTTTATGCACAAGTATGGTTTTCTGGTTTACGCCAATTATTGCCAACTCCCGGCCATCTTCCCACCACGTACTCTACCTAGGTTCCTTGTAGGCAGTTCTTGTTATACCTCAGTCTTTATACAGGAGGTCGTTCCGTACAAGACTTGTCTTTTACGCTCACACCCTCGTCCTTAATTGAGGTTATGTCCTTATACCTCTTGCCTTAGGGCATTACTTATCCTTAAGTTGAACTTGGTCGAGCGAGGTACGACACTTGCTGACATTGTTCCACCATGCTTCCACTGCGCTCTACTTTCTTTCATACTCTAGCTTTCTAGCAAATAGATCCACATGGTGCTTCCCTAACACCGTCCTTGGATCCTAACAACATTCACTTGTGGTTCTGTCCCACATAGTTCTTTTCCCTTGGTGAAAGAACAGGTTTTCGTCCCTGACAACCATGTCCTCAAGACTTACTCTGACTCCGTTGGAGCTTCCCTTCTGACCTGGTGGAGCTATAGGCATACCCAACATCATCTCAACACCCAAAGTGACCTCTTTATTCGGCTGCGTCCTTACAGCTCGGTGATCTAGCCAAACTGTCTTTGCTCAGCCTCTAGTACCTTGAATCGGCGGAGCTTACTCCTACCAACTCCCAGCAATGCAGATCCTCCTTGTTTTTCGGGTACTCCTCAATCAGTGTTGAAGCTTCTTGGAATGAGTGCGCTCTTAAATTTCAGGCATTCTTCCGATGACTCTGGCACAACAACTGCAACAGCTTGAAGAACCTGACGACTTTAAATTAGGAAGATTTAAAAATGGCTCCATGACGAAGAACTACCGCAGCAGGCCAACAGGAGTAGCTATCTAGTCGCCGCCGACAACTACCACTGGTCTTCGCAAGCTGGGTTCGTGGCTAGAGTGAAGCTACAACCTGCCCGAGGTGTTGTAGTCACGTCTGTACATGAGTTTCGGTCGAATGTACTAGCACGTGAGCTCTGCTAATTCTAACTTGAACTTTAGAGCTTGAAAGATGGGCTACAGAAAAGAAACTGACAAGGAATGAGGACTCCCCTCCTTGGAAAACATTAAGACTCGGAAATCTAAGGACCTAGACTCGCAAGCACGCACAAATAAATAAAACCCGACATATAACCTTATTGCTGGAACTTCATTCTACCCCTCGCACCAAAATCTAGATCTTGTCTTCGGTGCTCCCTTGTAGGCTCTGGTTACGGCGGCTCAATCTTGATGATCAAAGACACTGGAAAAACGTCTTCGGGTTGATGCGGTAGCCGAGACTCGAAACCCTTGTCGTCGATGCCCTGACGCCTTGGAACTCGAAAGAAAATTCCTGCACTAGAAGCTAGATTAACGCCCAGTTGGTGATTTTGAAATTCTTTTTCATTTTTGAGGCCTCAGAAAACTAATCAGTTTTACAAAACATTTATATCGTTCGAAAATCTACGATACCCCAGGTCAGCGGAGCGGCCTTTAACCTAGGCTTTGATACCATTTGTAACGACCTCGACCCGAGGGAACCGGAATGTCCCAAATGGTACCGCCAAAACCAGAGCAAACTTCACCAACCAGTCAACAGTTTTTCACTTCNGTGGAATTCAAGCACCGAAGGAAGTCTCAAGAAGACTGAAGAAATGTCCACCCAGAAGGATAGGGATTGATTGATCCTTGTCCTGTGAAGGGACATGGATCGATCGATCCTTGTCCCGATTTTGGACCAGACCTGAAAACACAAACCGATGATTAAAACAAACCGGGATGTTTACCTAAAACCTAGACTCGAGTTTTCTTTTCATATTATG
>OVAN01004912.1:0-24457 GCA_900406275.1 Anastatica hierochuntica | reverse complement strand
TTAATTTCATATCACTTCGCAATCTGTTTCGTATTAATCTATTTTCATTTTTAACTTGTCTCGTTTCGTAATTCGAATATCGTTAACCTATATATCGCATATTGCTCGTTCATACGTTTTACTCATGCTGTCTTGTTTGGTCTTTTCTCGCAGATAAATGTCGTATTTCTTATTCACTAATTTGCTAACTCGATACTTGATCTGTTGATCTTTGGCCACAGAGAATCCGTGAACCACGTATCATTGACAGTGAGAATTTTGGTTCCCACAAGTTCTTTCTCTTCTACTATTTCTTTCATTTAAGATGGATTTAAGGTTCCATAAAATGAGCGTAAGGGAAGTTACTGGATTAAAGGTTCAATGAAATGAGCGGAAGGGCAATTATCTTAACCTAATATTACAAAAAAAGAAAGGAAACAAAAACAAATTGATAGAAAAAATAAAAGAAAGGAAAAAAAATTGATAGAAAAATAAAATTACAAAAAAGTAGGTAAGAATTGATTCTGAAAGGCGTTGATAGAAAAAATGAAAGGATACCCGAGAAAAGTAGGAAAAAATTCACCCTATAAAGCAAAATAATATAATGGGGTTAGAAGTATACGAGGTAATGTGTCTAGGAACATGATTGAGTGTGAGTACCTCGTTTTATAATCGATATTCCCTCAATGAGACCGCACACATAAAATTTTAAGGTGTTTGATATTCCCCACCACTAATGTGTGTTGTGGATTTTGAATTGGGGTGGTTGCTGAACTTTTGGCGAAGTACGTGGAAGTTCTTTCCTAATGCTAACTCGATTATTCTCAGATTACAAAGGGAGAGTCAATAATGGTTCTACACAGTCTCCACGTTTTTCAAACTTCTTCTCGCTTTTAGACTTGTAAGCTCTAGGATGTGCGACGTTTACGTCCGTGAGAGATGATAACTCGTAATTTATCATGTTATTTACCTTGAATTTTCATTCATTTACAGAGATTTTTTTAATCAAAATTGTTAATTTTCTTTTACTTGTAGTGTTAAAGGTCATTTCAGGTCAAACCATGCATTAAGAAGCTATTTGGACCTATTTGTAGCAAAAGTCAGCTTCAAGAAAATTTTAATGCATCAAAAAGATCATCCAAGACAAACACTTTTCCCTCAAGAGATTTTAATGACATTTGGACAAAAAACTACCACTTTGAGTTAGCTTTGAAATAAAGTTGTTTTTAAGTCCATTGAATTATCGTATTAAAAGAACGTTACATGCATTTTATTGAAGTCTAATTCATGTTCCCTGAAGCTGAGGTATGTGCAAGAAGCAACTAGCATCGATTTTGGGCATAAACAACACAGAAAACGGTGACATCATTCTCCGGTGGCGGAAATTTCCCCATTGGTATGTGCCTAAAACAACCCCCAAATGGCGTGTTCATGATTCTAAGTAGGCAACGGTGCCTCCTTCAGTTTGGACGATACTTCTGATGCTTGGAAACTGTCCAGAATCTGACTTTGATCCATTTAGCTCCATAATGCTCCATAATACATTGATTGACCTGAAATGACTTGAAATACCACAAATAGAATCTTTGAGAATTACATAAACACCAAGAAAACATATTAACATCCTAAGGAAAAATGGTAAAATAATTGTGTTCTCATGGTGGAAACCTATTTAGACCCCAACTTTACCAAAACCGACTTTTCTTAGATCTTTGATCATTTTTTGATATGGAGTTCCCAGAAGGTACTTGTCTCATTGATCTCATTCACCCATTTCCCCCATGTCCTTTGTCTAGCTCCTCTGTAGTTTCTTTGAAAAACTGCCGATTCATACACGTACTCAATACCTATTCCATTTTCCATAACTCGACAATATCATTGTGCTGAAAATTAATTAATAATTTGAAATTCAATTCGAATCTTACTAATACCAGCTTAAACACACCCAAAACCGACATGTAATCAGTTTAAGAATTGTTTAGACGGGAACCTGCTGATATGTAGATGAGTCATCTTCGGTTAGTGAAACGACATATTTTTTAGAGAAAAAACGATGTCGCTTTAGCCTTTGATATCAACGACGTCTTTAGAATATTTTAGACATCATTGTCTTCATCGTTGAAGAACCTTCGTAGAAGAACTTGGGGATTTCTATGCTCAACAACAAATGTCTTCCTCATCAAGTCACATATCCCCATCGTCTTCGTGTCAGTATTTTCCTTTGTTTATGATTTATGATTATGATTGTTGAAGATTCAAAAGAGAAGTGATATGATGTAGGCGGTTGGAAGAACATAATATTCGAAATACGTATAGGATTCCCACCTATGTGTAGGTGTGGGGAAGCTTCGACGATTAAAACATCAAGAACCATTTAAACCAGAAAGACTCTTTCATTGTTGTCCTTTCGGCTCTGAATTTGTAATGTTCGAATATGAAATTCTCTTCTTCGCAAATGTTTGTTGAGGTAAAATAATGAATTGTGTTTATTTATGATATGGGGCAAGTTTCATTGATTTAAGTGGATGGATGAATCAATTGTGGAAGAGATTGATGATTTGAAAGAAATTGTGGGAGAGATGAAAAGAGGAATGAGAGCTTATCTATCTATGGTTGGGGATATATAAATGGAGACAAAAACATGTGAAGCTGTGGTAAGTTCATATGATCAGAAGTTTGAGAAGGAGATAAAGACTATGAAGAATGTGATTTGTAGGTAAAAGAAGTACAAGAATGCATAGAGGAGATCTCAAGTTTAAAGAACATTGTTATATTTGGATTTTTGTTGATAAGTGTTATTCTATACTATTTTTGTTGGCATAAGGTGGTCAATGCTCGTAAGAAATTGTACTAACATCTTCTAGCTTGTAAGACATCCTATGAGACATCTTATATTTTTTTTATATTTAGTTTTAAGAGCAGAAGAGGTGTGGTTTGGTTTTATTTTGTAAGAGCTTAACATCAACGATATATCAAGAGTTTAACATCAAGGATAAATCAGATGCTTAACATTTTGGTTTTAAACATTTAGTTACATAGTCATAAGCTGTTAACAAAAACAAGAACCAAAATGACTACAATTTCTCAATCCAAAAATAGCAAATCCTGGCTAAAAAAATAAGTGATATCCTTAGGCATCCTATATAAGTGTCAAACCTGAAAAATTAGCATAGCCAAACATAAAATATGGCATAGACAAGGCAAATAACTACTCCACAACAGAAGGTTGAGATGCTTGGCTTGGTTGGCTTAGGCCTTATCCAAAATCAAGAGTCATTCTCTCTCCATCTCCATCAGCAGCTTGAGTCTCTACCTTCTTTTGCTTCTTTTGTTTGTAAGGGACATCACCATTCGTACATTTGGATGAGTTATGCTTCATCTCACCAAACCTGTAACATTGCATAGTTCTTCCATGGTTGGTCACTTTATTTCCTTTGTTTGGGGATTCATTAAATCCCTTCATTATCTTTTGAGACTTCTTATTCCGACTTTTGGAGACCTCTCTTGGTGGTGCTGTCAATGGTAGTTCACATGATTTTCTCCAAAATTTATGACCATTCATCAGCTCAATGTTATGAAGGTATTGTTCCAACCATTTGCTTGTCAAATAACAGTCGAATACGTAGTCTTCTGACTTGAGATTCTTCATTAACACCACTCGCAATGCATGGTGACACGGTATCCCATTCAAGTCCCATCTTCGACAGCTACAAGTCCTCATGCGGATATTAACCTTATGAGATGTTCATTTTCTCTATCACTTCATACATCCCGTTTGAGCTGGGAATTACCACACAATGCTCCCTCTCTTTCTCGTCGACTGTAATGATCTTAGACACCTTTAAACTGTGTCTTTTGTTTCATTTCTCAATCTTCTTCTTCTTAAGTGCAATAATGAACATTTTTTGCCTCCTTATAGTCTATATCATCCCAATTAATGGAAGTGCTCTTGCTTTCCCTATAACATGGTTTTCTGGCTCTGAAAAATTATTGAGTGCATCTTCACAACAACTTGTAGTCTTGAAGAAAGCTCTACAACAGTTCTTGAGGTTCCTCTCCATCAAAGCCTCATAAACATCAACATCATATTCCTTCAAATTTTCCAAATTAGCTTCATAGTTAGCCATGTTATGGCTTTTCATAATTTCCAAAAATAAATTCTTCATTTGCGGCTTTTTTGAATGGTATTTCCTCAGATTTTCGTAGATGTGCCTTGCACACATTCTGTGCTCCACTTTAGGCAACTCTTAGTTCACTACTATTAGTAGTCCCTGCGTTTTGAATAAAAATAATAATCAAATCAGACTAACACCATAACTGAAATATGACTAAAGAAAAACTCATAATACAAATCCGAAATCAACATGCATTGACACCAAATATGCTTAAAACATAATCCAAATCAGACATTACACAAAGTCATCATACTTGAAGCTAAAGCAGAACATAACATAACGTAAAATTAAACTTTAGATAAAAAAGAATTAACACCAAATGAGTCAAGTACGAAAAAGAAGAATAACTGCAAACTGCAAATTGCTCTTGCAATAAGTCAAGTACGAAAAAGAAGAATAACTGCAAACTGCTCTTACAAGTATTTCAAGTTGATGATCATTTACTCTTGCAAACTGCTCATCGTATTCGTCTTGGATGAGATTCAAAGCTTTCTTCTTCGCCTTTCTACATTGATCACCCAATGGTAACGAGTTGTAATACTCTTCAATTTGTGCTTGAGTTCCTTTAGCTTCAGAATAAGATCAATCGTATGATCATTTATGATCGGCTTTGCAATAACACCTTCAAATAATAAATTTGCATCGACCATCCTTAGTCTAAGTATGCTCCTCCTGGAAACTCTTTACTATTCATTGGTCAACTGATTTTTCAAAGATTTTTCAAAGGAACAATATATCATCCATGGGCATGGTTTCTCACTTTGAACAACACACTTGGCCTCACATTTAGTCGCACCCCATCTTGTAAACTTCACATTCCAACCTCCCATCAAAGCATATTCCAGAACAGCCTCCCTAAACTCTTCTACACTAACAAACACTTGACTAATTGCTAACTCATCGCTTCCTCTCCACCATCTCTCATTATATATACTATCTTCTTCCTTCTCACCATTAGATGGAGGAGGGGTTTTCAGGTAAGCATTATTGTCCTCAACATCATCATCTACAATCTCAACAATTATTTTCTCAACAAGGGCTTCTTCATCACATTCCTCAGGAGAATCCTCATCCTTGTCTTCATTACCTCCATCATTAGCGATAGTATTAACCTCCCTTTGCCATCCTCAACATCTTTTCCCATATATATATATATATATATATCCTTTCCCATATATATATATAAATAGAGCTAATCAAAATGGCGACTTCACATATCCTTCTCATATCCTTCTGAAGTTATCACTCTCATCACAAAAGACCTTAAGTTCCTTAAGCTCCTCAGACAACAATTTATACCAAATCCTTTGGCCATATAATGACATATCAAGAGCAATCTCCAAGTTGCTAAACAATGGTTCGGGTATTGATTCAATTGAGCTAAACCTTCCTATAGTATAAGATCTTATGCCATCTTTAGAAGTCTCAAACGTTTCATCGTATGACATTAAAATAGATGATTGAACCTCTGAAATTTATAGTAAAAACAAAAAAAATTAATCAACACAGATATTTACTCGAAAATTTGGTTTGCATAAAATTTACTAACTTCTTGGACATATAAATCGTGAACAAAATTGAACATTAACATGTTAACTACCTAGATTTCAATTAGATAACTTCAAAATAATCAAAAACCAAAGGAGTTATAAGAATTTTAGAAATAAGTTACTAAACGCTAAAACATGAAACACCTCATCTTTAGAAGAAATATAAGATCCCCAATGTCGATTTTTGTTGTTCCAAAGACGATTGAATAGCCTTCTATCTCACGAACCAATCAATAGACCACATATTGACACAAAATCTTTCTTTTTTCTTTGCTTTCACCTATGCATAAAGAAGAACGAAGAAGAAAGCTACATTTTTTTTCTAAGTGTAAACAATCACAAAACGATGTTGTTTATATCAAAGGCTAAAGCGACATCATTTTTTGTGTCAAAAATGATGTCGTTTCACTAATCCGAAGCTGACTCAACTACATGTCAGAAGGTAACCGTCTAAACAATTATTAAACATGTTACGTGTCGGTTTTGTGCATGTTTAAGCTGGTATTAGTAAGATTGGGATTGAGTTTCAAATTATTAATTAGTTAAGGTACTTTCCAGCACAATGATATTGTTCAGGTCTGGAAAATGATATTGTTCAACACAATGATATTGAGTTTCAAATTATTAATTACTCACTTCACTTCACAGTCAAGGGTATGTAGCTTAACATTCATGCTCCGTAACTGAACTATCGGCTCGTTGCAGACAAGCTACTCCTGCTATACTTGGACTATTATATAAGGATTTCATAGGTGGGGTTGACCAAAAAGTTTTTCCAAATCATGTAGCCCAACCGCCTAACAAAAGCTTCGATATCAAGGTTAGATTTGACAACAAAAAATTTTTAGTTTGATACAATTCTTTGTCTTATCAATATTTTTTGAGCAAATTGATTATTGGAAAGCTCATCGGACACTTAAAGTTACAAGAGATTTGGTTATGGGATCTTCTGAGAGTGTATACGAAGATTTAGCCGACTACTGACACATGATAAGACGAGCTAATTCAAGAACTCTAACTCGACTTGAAGTTGATGAGAAAAACCTATTCAAGTACCTTTTCCTCGCATTCGGTGCAAACATCAACGAATTTCAATTCATGAGGAAAGTCGTAGTTGTTGATGGTACTCTTGCAAGGAAAATATAAAGGGATCCTTCGCAAGATGGTAATTTCCAAATATTTCAGAAAGCTTTTGCGGTGGTGGATACGGAAATGACGAAACTTGGAAATGGTTTTTCCGTCAATTGAATATAATCATACAAACAATGAAGGGCTTGCCATTATTTTAGATAGACACAAATCAATTTCGAAAAGCCATCGATGAGGTTTATCCTATGTATACTCGGGCGATTTGTACATATCACTTGTACAAGAACATATTAGTAAGATTTAGACGTAGTGATTTATTTAGATTGTTTAAAAGGGCAGCCAATGCTTTTTGATTATCTAACTTTGACAACACTTTCGAAGAGATAAAAGCATTGAACCACGCCTTGCATGCTTACCTAGAAAAGGCGGATGTGAAGATTGCATGCTTACCTAGAAAAGGCGGATGTGAAGACATGGACCTGTGTTCATTTCCCTGGTAAAAGTTATAACCTCATTACAATTAATATTGCCGAGTCCTTGAATCGACCACTCTCCAATGTTAGAAATTTGCCAGTGGTACATCTTCTCGGAGATCAGACTAATGTCGACAAGATGGTTTGCGACGAGGAAGGACGACACAGAGAAAATGAATACAACACTAACACGAGGTGTTGAGAAGCTCTTGGAAGTAAGTATTGTTTGAATAATGTTAGAACTTGTTGAATAACGTTTTCACCGTCACCTATGTTTGCAAGGTCGTATAACTCATGCTAAATTACTTATGGTACAAGCGATAGATGTACATCAAGTGCAAGTGGTTGGAGTATCAACTCTTCATGTTGTGAATCTTACAGAGCGCACATGTTCATGTTGTAGATTTGACATTGAGAAGATACCGTGTATTCATGTTATTGTTGTCGCTGAAGCGAGAAAATTTTTTCCAAATATCGCTATGTCATCAATACTACGACAAGAGGTTCTTGGTCAACGCATGGAACTCCATTGTCATGCCAAACAATTCTGCTATACCGGTGCCAGAACATGTAAGGGCTCGAAAGTGTTTACCTCCCGTGGTTCGTCAACCACCTGGTATGCCATGGAACTCCCGAATTGAATCAATGTTGGAGAAAGGGATAGGTACGAAAAGACCATGGAAAGAGCACACTTGCTTTATATGTAACCAGAAGGGCATAACCATATGACTTGTCCTCTTAAATAAAGAAATAAGCATATGCTTAGATATTATTATGTTAATGATCGAACAAAAAACAACTTTCTTCTTGTGTTTAAATTGCAGTTTTTCTAGTTTTGGTCCGTGTTTAAATTGCAGTTTTAATTCTTGTCTTACATACATGAATCAGCGAGACACTATCTTTTTCAAACTACAAACCGAAACATATTACCAGACAACTGATATAGTCCCAAACACTATCATTTTGGGTAAGCAAAAACAAACTTTACGTAATATCTGCTAAAGATTCAAAAAACAACGCCAAAAGCAGATATGCAAGTCATAGGTTTGTTGTTCCGACAATGGTCCCTAAGCTTATCTGGACCAATCAAAAGCAGTAAAGTTTACAATAAAAACATAGCAAATTAGAACTTATCATCTCCAGCAACTGCATCATATATCTCCGCGCCCATCTTCAATCGCATTACATCATTGATATCATCGCAAAGACCATCTGGGAGACACCCAAGCACAAGACACGCTAGGTACTTCACGGAATAGACAACACAATCACCTGGATTTAAATTTTGGGGAACATTCTTCAGACACTTGACAATGAGTTGCCTCTCACTTCTCTTTCGAATCGTAATTGGGATCATTAAGTTTAGCAACGCAGGAATCATTTTAGTGAAAGGTCTACATTCTTCTTTCATGTCACTTTCTGTCATCAATGATCGAATGTTGTCGTGAACGTGAATTGTTCCGGTTTTCAAGTTCACGTCCAATGCAACCCAATGATTGATGTTGACGTGGTGGCAGAAGAAGAGATGATCCACATCAATAAGCCATTTCGTGGCAGTTCTAAAAGCCTCAGGATATTAACAATTAAAAACATGCTTGTACTTATCTTCAAAGACATAGCTCTTTGGGTCATAACTCTCGTAGTCTCGGACCCAAGAGTTTACGAACCAATGGTCTAGAAAGGCAATATTCGACCTTAACGGAGTTGGTTTGCGCATAGACCTCTTGTGGAGCATATACATTGTAGCAGCAATGTGCTGTTACAAACAAGAAAAATTGTTAACTGAAATTATTAGCAGCAATGTGATGTTACAAATAAGACCATAACATAAGCAATGTGATGTAAGGTAAAAGCTAATGTACGTAACGAGCCATTCAACCATCCGTAATCTTCTGATTTCCAATCATCTCTAGGTGTTATCATCGTTAGGTAGAAGTCAATGGCTATCCTAGAAGTCCCCAATGTATTTTATTGCCCTGAAATCAAACATGATCTTAGAAAACAATACAACATTAATTATGAACACATTCAAAGAACCATCATTCTTACTCGTCACTGTGATTGAAGTCCATTAACTTCTTGAAGGTATCTTCTTCCAACTTGTCAAATGGATGATACATTGCAAGTGAAAAACCTTCTCCATTAATGATCCTCTTCAAAGTGGAGTTCCCTCTGAATGGTGCCAGTTGAGTCTTAGTTAGTTGCGACTTTCTTTTTTGTAGTGACTAATCTACTGATGTATACATATTTTCATGCAATATAGAGCTTATTTTATCCATATTTTGATAGTTTTTAGGTTGTATATAATGCATTTAAGTGTAAGAATCCATCATGTTTATAAGTTGAGTCTAGTTTAGGATTTTCGTCTTTGCATTGCTTTCTTTTGCATTTGTACGTACAATCTTTGGATGAGCAAGTTGAGAGCTTGGGATGATGGATTCTTGATGCTTAAGTGGTGAAGAAACAAAGAGAATCAAGAGCCAAGTGCAACTGGAAAAGAGGAGTATATTCAAATAATATGTCATTCTGACAGCAATTGAAAATGCAAGAAGAAGAAGCTGCCAAGGTGAGCTGTCATCGACCTCAAGGTTGATGGTAGCCTACTTTGGGTCGATGCCAACCTATGTTGAGGTTCTATTGCCAAGGTGAAATGCCATCGACCTCAAGGTCAATGGTAGTCTACTTTTGGGCGATGCCATGCCACTTTGACGGGATTTAATGCTTCTAGGGCATCCTCTCTCCCCTCCTTTTAGTATAAATACATCCTCTAAGCCTCCACGAACATTTGTGCTACCTAAGCTTGTGTTTTTGTGTGTTTTCCTGTGGTTAAGATTGATTTAAAGATTTATAAACACTTTATGCTTAAATCTCTCTAAATCACTCATGGGTTTGTCTTCTCTTTAATGTATTGCTCTTCTTTGTTCTTCATCAAGTTTCTTACTTTTTCCAAGATTCCTCCTTTCTTACAAATTTGGGATAATTCTTGGATCTTCTTGAGTTTCTTTGCATTTAATCATCTCATCTCTTCTCTTCTCATCTCTTCTCACTTTCTTCTCACTTCAAGCATGGATTCTCAAGAAGCTTGTGACACTTCTTGGGTTTCCATGGGTCTTGGTTAGTAGAGAACATTAGATTTTGAGATATGGTAGTTTAAGGTTAGATCTAAGATTGTATTGGGTATTAGACTAGACCTTGGCATAGATTCCTACTAGATTTGTGTTTTTCACCTTGAGCTATGAGAGTAGTTTGCACAATGGGGACATCAAGGTGTTAAATGGATAAATAAACTTGTAGTTAACTATCGCATACATGTTTAGATAGGAAACAAACGAGAGTTAAGTCTTGTAGTCTGTATAGGTGAATAGATCTTCCCCATGAGAGTGGGTAGATCGATTAAGGAGTGATCCTTGGCTTAGGAATAGCTTCCTCTAATAAAGTCTAGAGAAACTCAATTGTGTTCTTGGATTTAATTTTGAAAAACTCCATGTCGCAAGATCAATTTCTTCCATTTTGAATCTTGCATTGTATGTAATGGTTTTGCGAATTAGCTACTTGCTTTGACCTTGTGCTTGCTTGGTTCATTCGTTGCATATGTGTTAGTTTTTTTTTAGGTTGTCCTTGTATTTAGGTTAATATTAAGTCTCAACCGTCACTCCCTTCCTATTTTCTTAGCATAGGAGTCATTATGTATTCCTAGTGCTTGAGTCTCTAGTTCTCGTTGGTTTGACCCTTAAGTACTATAATCGACATAGCCGTATACTTGCGGTTTAATGAAAATTGTTAGTTGATTAAGGTCTATAAATTTAAAACTTGAAGTTAGTCACTAGCGAAATCTAGCCTCATCATCTACCATCTTCATTTTGATTGTTATCACATCTAGAAGTTGTCCACAACTAGCCACCATAGCTCGGTCAATAGGATTGGACCATGTTTCATCAGAGATGGAGATGTCTTTAAGGGTTGGGATGCCCTCAATCTTTACTTTTTTTAGAGGCAGCTTATTCCCACCATCCTTGCCATCAACCCTCTTCCCAACAACCTTCTTCTTTATAGGTGTCTTTTGTTCTGAAAGATCTATCGTCTTGGTAGTTATCTTCTCCATCTTCACTCCCTTATTCCTACTATCCTTTCCGTCAACCCTCTTCCCAAAAACCCTCATGGTTGATTTGTTCTTGTCTTTCACCACACACTTAATTGGAGGTTGCTTTGTTTGGACCATCCAAGACTACCAAAAGAATTGCATCTAAATCTCAGTATCAGATAAAAAAAATAAACAGGAAAACAATAAAATTTCCAACTTACATTACTTTCAGCCTCTTCCTCCACATGTTTCTCTGAGTTTTGTACATTAACTCTCTCAGCAACATCAACCTTTTCTCTCAGGAACTTAATTTCTTCCTCCAAAGGGGCAAGTTTAGTGTTAAGAGTAGCTTCTACAATTTTCCCACCCTCTCAGTGATGGTAACATTGATCCTCTCCACTTTCTTTGTAAGGTTCTTTATTGTTCCAGAAGCGTTAAAAAGATAAGTCTTCCACACATGACTCACTCCTATGTTTTTCACCCTGTAATTGATAAAGTCAAAAAAGATCTTAAAACAGAAAGAAAAATGTGAAGCAAAACGCAAACACAATCACACAAATCTAATACAAATTTTATTCTTAAAAAAAAAGAAAAACTAGTCTTAAAACAGTAAAATATAAAGCCTTTGATTAAACATACATGTGGTGCATCACTACTACACCTGGCTCCATCAACTTTTGTCCTCTTGATGTCATCATTTTTTGTCACTAGATCACTATTAGCCGAGACATCTGATTTTCTTTTTATTAGAATCTCAATCACTGGACCTCAGGCTATGGCATCAAACTTGTCTCCAAGGATGTCTTGAATCAATTTGTCAAAAGCTTCATCTTTAACACGTATACCCCAATTGGAATACATGTCAGCTATTTCCTTTTTAACACAATGTCGCTCACGAACTTGAAATACAAAATTGTAAGAGTTAGTGAGACTACTATCAGTACACATTTACTAATTACAAGAGATTTTTAAAATACTTTATACCTTCCCAAATTTTTTTATCTCATCAGATATGAATTCTTCTAGTACTATACATTTACGTGATCCGCGCCATGAAAGAAGAGGTACTTGGTTTCCTTCTATTCTATTCCCATACTTTTCACCAATGCTTATGACCGACTAGAAAATCCATATTTGTAGCATATGAACACATCCATGAAGTGTGCATGATAAGCTCCCTTCATAGCTAACTACTTTAATAGAATCTACTATGTGTGTAAATGCTACACGACCGCACGAGAGTCTTTCAAACCTGTTAAAGTCTAGTACTAGCTTTACAATATCTAATGGAATCCTACTACCAGGAGATATACCAAAAACGCCTATCGCTAACATGCACAAACACGATAACATCCTTTTTCTCATATGGCCATTCAACTGCATGTACAAAAACCCTCTGCAACTCACTAAATTTAGGACCTAAGATATGAGAAACATTCAAATCATCCCAGAATGGACGATGATCTATTTCTGCAGGTGCTTGGCCATCGAGTGATTCACAATTTACGCCTGCATACATTAAAAAGGAATGTGTCAACAAACCAGAAAGATGAAAACATGATGTTGTATAAAGTTATCAACACAATAGCTAACATGTGATCTTAACGAACTCGTGAAGGGAGAACCTAATAGGCTGCCCTCAAATGATCTATCAAAGCTCATGGCTGCTATTCTCTTCTATCTGACTGGTGAGGAAAAAATGGACAAGCTTAGCTGACTAAATGTAGTCGATGTCCTTGAGTTTTAGTATGACTCCAATAGACGATTCTTTCAAGTAAATTCACACATCTAACATGAACTCTGCGAAGAAGAGAATGATATTTGAGGTTTTTTTCTTTAAAATGGTTTTGTCGCCAAAATCCAAATCTATATTGGAGGATTTTTTAAAAAAAAATATAAATTATCTACATTTTCAATACTCATATAAAATACTAAATAGGAAATATAGAGATAAGGGATAAATGGTCTTTTCCTTTAAAATTGGTGTTAATTTAGTAATTCAAATATATAGGATGCTAGTCTAGTCACTTATCAACAAATTGATGTTATTTTGAGTAATTTCTCTTATAACAATTGAAGGTAAAATTACATAAAAGCAAAGGAAATTCCTGGGCATGAGTTTTAAGGCGAAAAACAATAATATGTGAAACTTATTGTAACTCACACGAAAAACAAGGAAATGTGTAAAGAAAGAACCATTACAAGATTTGTCATTGTATCAAACTACTGGTCATTCCCAAATTCCATCACCAGTAGTATCTCTTCCTTGGTTCATCCCATAAATCAAGTATAGCATTGTTACTGTTATTCCTTATGCGTGCCTCGAGCTGCAACGCAGCCATCTCATCGTGAGCCTCGATCAACGATTTCATCCTTGACACGGCGAAGCTCGATTCTGCTCCTCCTCCTCCTCCTTCTCCCACTATTTTTTGGGGACAGGATCTTCATATACTCCGCAAGAATGCACATGCGTCCCATAATCACATCCTTTGCAGTAATAAACTCAAATATTCTCCGTCATGTCTTCGTTACATATATCACATATTAACATCACACCATCATTGCGACCTTTGCATGGTGTGTTGTAGAGAAGGGTTAGGGGGTGTTCATGATCATCACGCTCCACAGTCTCAGGGATACATGCACATCCGACATGGACATCATATTGGCACTCAGAACAGTTGTAAGTAAATCCTGATCCAAACTGACAACATGAATCGCATGTGTAGGAGTGACAATACGGTGGGGAATGAAGCAGGGTGAAAGAATGTTCGGGTTTGACTTGTGTTTGGTTTCACGAGGTAGGCTGAAACATGAATTATGCAAAAATTATTCGCATTCTGATTTCGTATACTTGAAAGCTTGCCCAGTCAGCTCGAGCTCGCATCCAGAGCAGATGATCTCATCTTTGACTCGGGCTTTCAAGACGCGCAGAGGATAGTTGTGACTCGGGTGCTTCACCGATGGGCGATTAACATATGTTTTTGAAGCCATTTTGCTGTCTGGAATATTTTGGAAGCGTTTTCGAACTTTAAATAGCAAGATATGCGAAGCACTTGTGATTTCTATATTTGGCTAAATATTCTGACTTTTGATCTTGGTTATGATTATTCACCAAGTTGTAAGTTTAATATATAGGGAATACAAATAAAAAAAGTTTAATATAGGGAAAGATTCCACATAAATCAAATAATTAGGGTTTGAAAAAGATACATGAATAGCTATTTTGGGTTCTTTATAAACTTATATTATACACCCTCTCTGTTCACTACAGGGTGTTAAACGGATAAATTGTGAATGTTTAAATGTAAATACAACAATAGAGTATCATGTAGAGAAATTATTTTGGAGGAGCTTGTTTTAGCCTATAAATAAATTTTCAGAGACGACAAACTTTGGTTGGATCAGAACATTCAAACCCAGGTGGAAGCTTCATGTAGACTTGTTCCTCTAGATCACCACGTAAAAATGCATTGAGTACATCCATCTGATGAACCTTCCAATCTTTTGCAGTAGCAACATCTAGTAAGATAAGAATGGTGGAAGGTTTCACCACATGAGCGAAGGTGTCTGTGTATTCCTCTCCCTCTGTTTGCCGATTTCCTAGAGCAACCAAACGAGATTTGTGCCTAGCAATCTCGCCATTGGAGTGAAATTTGAGCTTGTAAACCCACTTACTTCGGATTGCTTTCATTCCCGGAGGCAAATTGGTTATATCCCAGGTTCGACTAACTTCAAGAGCCGATACCTCATCTTTCATTGAGCCTCCCCAAACCTTATGCTTAATAGCCTTAGCGTAGGTAGTGGGTTCATAAGAAGATGTAAAGCTGCTAAAAATGCCTTGTGGGGCTGTGAGTATTTAGCATCAGAGATGTAATCAGCGATAGGATAAAGAGGTGTACCTGAGACCGAATTTTGAGAGCCATGATCGGAGAGAGATGAGAGGAGAGGAGAGGGTGTAGTACTTGGAGATACAGTAGTTGTGTTGGTAACATAGTCTTGTAGCAAGATAGGTGGTTGACGATGACGCTGACCTCATCCAAGTAACTACGGAAGGCCAGGAGACGGAGGATCAACGGTAGCTGATGGCAAGGCTTCGACAGGAGGTGCAGATGATAGAGGTGTGGAATCAATCAGAGAAGTAACCGGAGTTGACACCGGAGGAGGAGGAACAATGGGAGATGTAGATAAGGGTTCAGGTAAGGAAGAAGATGGAGATGTAGGAGGAGAAGGAGAGGCTTGTAATGGTGGAGGAGTGGAGGATGGTACAAGTAATGGCATTGGAGGTAAAGGTGTCGATACCAGAAGTGAAGGGACCGAAAACAACCAGTCATCGCCCGCATGCTCAATATGAGACAAAGAGGAGAAACATACTCACGGTTTTCGATGCCAGGAAAGCGGTCTTCATGAAATACAAAGTCTTGACTTGTAAAAAGTTTGTCACTTTCAAGATCATATAATCTCCATGCTTTCTTTCCAAATGGGTAACCCACGAACAAGCACTTACGACTACGATCACCAAACTTATCTTTATCTCATGCGCGACGATGAGCATAACAAATTCAGCCGGAGACACGTAATGAATCGAACTTGGGAGGAGAACCATGCATCACTTCGTAAAGAGATTTGCTGTCAGGTACTGGAGTGGGTGGGCGGTTTATAATATGAGCAGCAGTCAATATACTCTCGCCCCAATATGTCACAGGGAGACGAGCTTGTAAGAGACAGGCATGAGTGATATTCAGTATATGCCGATGTTTCTGTTCAACCCGACCATTTTGTTGCGGTGTGTCTACAGTAGATGTTTGATGTAGTATACCACTTTCTCGAAAATTGGAAGAGAGAGCCAAAAATTCTGAACCATTGTCACTCCGTATGACCTTAACGGGTTTTTGAAACTGTCGTTCACTTATGGCACAAAAATTTCAAAGGAGATTCAAAACTTCACATTTCTCCAGCATCAAATATACAAAAACGACTCTCGAAAAATCATCAACAACTGTGAGAGAGTAAGCAACACCACATGAAGAAGGAGTTCGATATGGTCCTCATATATCGCAATGAATTAAAACAAAAGGCTCAGTAGCTCTATTAATACTATTAGGAAAGATCTCACGTGTTTGCTTAGCACGAAAACAAATATCACACGGATTCGTGTTGCCAAAATCTACATTAAAACTATCAAAAACCAGTAATGAAGATAAAACTTTGTAGGAAGGTGTTGCGCGACTATTGTTCATGCAAACAAAAAGGCACGATGAAGCTTTTAATTTATATGCCCGTTTCCTAACAATCACACAATCCACAAGTGTACGGATATGTCATTGTGGTACTTTGGGGTTGAACCATAAGGAGCAAACCCTAGCTAGATAGATCTAGGCATTAGGAATACACACTCAAGCCTAATCTAAGCAAATAAGAAAGGTTGGGGTTTGTTTTTGTTTTCTTAATAATCAAGGAATGAAAGCAAGGCAAAAAAGGTAAACAACTCAAATAGAGACAATAAACTTAAACAAAGAAAGCAAACATAAACTTAAAGGTGCAAATTTGGCGAAAAAGGTGCAAACATGAAATAAACTATAAACTAAGATGATGGACCAAGGGAAGTTATAATGGATCCACTTAGGAAGGTGGTGATAGTGGTGTTAGATCAAGCTATTGAGCACAAATCCATGACAGAAGGCAATACTATCCTAATCCATTCTCATGAAAAGAGGCCATTTCCTTATCAATCGCATTCGCTCAACTCTCATTTGTTGCAAATAATAAATCGATTAGGAATCATTAAGAGCAAGCCCATATAGTCACTAATCAATCTAGCAAACAGCTCTCATTGGCTAGATTGAAATAGCAAGTATTTGCTTCTCCTAGGCATTTCATTGAACACTTCTCTGGCGAGAAAAGCATACATATCAAGATCTTAGTTAGCTACTCTAAAACATAGCATTAAGCACACCAAATCCTTTGGAAACCTAAGATTAGCTAACCCTAACACCATATCATAACCTAATCTAAGTAGATCTAAACATCCTTGGTTCCATCAAAAAGACTACTCACACAACATAAAAAAAATGAAAAGAGATGAAGAAAAAGAGATAGATTTTATAGATAAAGATAAATGTTTGATCCAAGATGAAAACTTAAAAAGAGAGATTCTTTATCTAAAAGATCAAGACAGAAAGCATAAAAACTTAATCTTGAAGAAGGAGAATAGTTGTAAAAGTCTTGGATACATAAAACTAGGTTAAAGGGGGTATTAATAGGTGAAAGGAAGCTAGCTTTCTCGTCAATGTTGCCTAGCATCGACCAAAGGGAGGCTGGCATCAATCCCTGGGTTGACGTTAGACCACGTTGGGCAGCAAGACTGTTAAGGGAGGCCAGCATCGACCAAAGGTTGGTGTGGGAACCGAAATTCGCATTGTCGATATTCGTATCCGTAGGAAAGCCAGGAAACCCTAACTTTCCTTGAGGTTCCAGATTTCTACTAAGCCTAATAAAAATAGAACAAAAGTACGAAGAAAACAGACAACGAGATAATCGTAAAATATAATCGAAAGAAAATAGAGCAATAGAGCTCTTTTTCATAATCTCTGTTGAGCGTTACAACATATGGTAAGTCGTGGCCGCGAGAGCTGTCGGCGACTATCCTAGTTCTAATAGCGTAAGACTGGAAAACCTAATTGAAACGCAGCTCGCTAGAAGAAACGAAAATAAACCTAAAGCTCTAAGTATGATTTGTGAAGAAATTTATGTGTCCCCTTTTTCGTTCTCCTTAGCCCCTCTTTTATATGCCTTCGTCAGCTGATCTCGTTTCCTTTTCCACCCTAGATTGGAGCATATCCTTCCGCGAAAATATTCCATTTTTCAGGAATATTCCATATCTTTACGAGTTTTCCATATTTATCTTCAGACTTTGACTTGATCGTATTTTCCTTTTATCTTTCGTGAAACTCAATTAAATCGTTGACACAGTTGGGCCCGTTCTCGTTCCGAAATCGTAGGTGGACTTTTGTCGCGCTTTGGGACTTCTTGGGCCGTTTAGTGACAAAGTGATTTTTTACAATTTCTTTCGGAGGAATTGTTCTTCGTACGAATACACGGTGACGGTTTTACGAAATGATAAGACTGGTCGTATAGTTAAGACAATGTCGATGTTTGAGTTAAATGTTATCATTTTATGCGATTGATACGAAGTTTTCACGAAAAGCGCAAGTCTTTACGATTATTGCCGCGAGATTTCAACGGAGACTCCAATCGAGACAAAACAAGAAATGCTCGAACTGAGATTCAAGGGAGAAGACGATCGGGAAGGCATGGTCTAGTCAACCGTGGGAGACTAGACATGGCACGAGTGTTGTCGCCCGTTAGGTGACTAGAATGTGAGTCTAGTCGCCCGTCGTTAAGTCTGGTCGCCCGTTGGGTGACAAGACTTTGCAAGAGTCTAGTCGCCCAATGCGCGACCAAACTTGTTGCGAGTCTAGTAGCCTTAAGATAGTCTAGTCGCCCAACGGGCAGCTATCTGTCTTCTACGGTGACTTTTTATCGCTCCAAAACTCGTATCTCGATACCTGTCAGAAGTTATTCGGGAATATTGGGCATCGATTTCGATGTTGCTTTGTTTGACCCAAACAGTTAGCCCCCCATCTCGCAAGTTTCAATTGCGACTCTTGCGGGCGAGTGGTGTGCATTTTATTGCGTAGAAATCCTTATAAATTTTGGACTCCCTCTCTCATTCCTCATTCATTCCTCACCTCTTCAAACTTTTGATTTGAGAGCTCTTGCCAAGACAACATGATTTTCCCTTGCGATGCACAAAAAGATAACGACTCTGAGGTGGATGCCGCCCCTTCGGAGAATCCTTCGAGTCTCCCGACTCGGGAAGCTATCCCGGAGCACGTGGTCGAGTACTTGGATTTTCGAGAGGACCTGTCTCATCAAGAGGTCGAGGTGGGGGACGTTGCTATTATTCCCCCGGTGGGTTCTCCGACCCCGGCTACATCACTAGTTCCCGCATTCGTGCCGCCACCTGCTTCTTCGTTCGTTCCAGAAGATGGGATGATCCACCCGACGGGCTCTTCGACGACTCTTATTCCTGTTAGTGATTCGGAGCAGGGGACAAAGTCGATGCCTCCTCTCTCGGTCAGGCGAGAGATCATCCTAGGCCTATGTGCTTCTGACGCCACCCCCGCCGTTGCTATGGAGGGGGCGCAAGAGGGCTTGTGCCAGCACAGAGGTGGAAGATAAGGTGCGTCAGAGGGGTCGAGATCGGACCTTTGCCCCTAGGAGTTTCTGGCCCGAGCACACGGTCGCAGCATCAAGCCAAGGTTCGTTTCGTCGCTCTTTTCTCACTGCGTAAGATTTCTCTCTTCTTTTTTTGTCTTACTCTTTCTTTCGTGCAATTCATATCTTTGATCGATGGGAAGCTTAATGAATGCGGGTCGGAGGTCGAGCGTCTTAAGAAAGAGCTTGCTGAATCAAAGGACCAGTCATCACGGTTTGAGAAGAAATTGGAGGTTATCGATGATGGCCATTCCCTTGAGGTATTTCGGTTGGAGACTCGGATTAGCGAGCTCGAGAGAGATATCGGGATGACGACGAGCTCGTTGCTTAAGGAGAATACGGATAGGAAGACTAAAGCCTCGGAGTTGCGTCGTCTGGGGCGTTGGATGCAGCGCGAGAAAATCTTATCGAGTTGTGGGATTGCGGAGGTCGTAGCTGAGTAGAGGGCTGCTCTTTACGCCGTTTCTCGGATTCATTTCGTTAAGATTGCGAGCTATCTCGACTCATTAATGGATATCCAAAATAGGGATTTCGCCCTGGCGGTTATCAAGGAAGCAATGAGCTTGATCCAAACGTTCCTTAAAGAAGAGTCCCCATCTCGGCAGGCCGAAGAGGCGAAGCTATCCGCTCGCCAAGCGGAGCGGGATGCCGCTGAGGGGGACTTTGGTTCCACCTTCGCGGCTCTGAAATCTGATTGTGCCCTTCCGTCGTTTTCCGATAACCCTGAGAGGCAAGATCCCATGGGCATCTAGCTTGACGATGCTGAAGGAGGAGGAGACGATGTGGCTTCGAATTCTAGTGATGTAGTGGGTGAAAACGCGGTCCTACCCACGGATGATTAGCGAGGTTGTAGTCTCGTTCGGGACATTTGTTTAAATTTTTGTTATGGTTTGTCTTTGCCTAATATGGCCTTTTTATGTTTCGGGATTAGCCATTTGTGGCTGTGAATCCCTTGCCGTTTTGCGGCTTTATGTCAATGAATTGAATTTTTATTTCGATTCCAATGCGTATAAGTAGTTTCACGGTTGGGAAGAAAGATCATGAGTTGTCGTCTCATTTCTACTCCTATGAGAATCGCTATATTCGTTGTTCGTTTCAGACGCGAGTTTTCGAAAGATTTACTCTTTCAGATTTTCTTAAACGTGAGAACATATGCGAAGACACAAATTTTGGAATCTCTTATCGGTTAGATACTATGTCTTGAGATTTTAGAGACCAGTGTGTTGGGTTTAGTTTGATTTGGCGTAGAGGAAAAGTATGATTTGTCGTCTCGTATTTAACTCTTTTCGTGGATCGTTCTATGCGTTAATCATTCGAGATGTTAAGAAATTTTGTAAAATTTCTTGAGCTTTTAGATATGAACGAAGAGACATGTTTTAGGATCTCGTATTGGTTAGATATCATGCTTTGAGATGTTAGAGACCAGTGTGCTGGGTTTAGGGCAAGACCTAGGTCTACTCTCAGTTTTAAGGTGTGCGGTGACTAATTCCGGCTTAGGTATCTTGTTTGGGATTTTGACCTGGTTCCATCTTGATATTGAAGTCTACGATACGTCCTCGGCTTATATGACTTGCATCAATCGGGAACCGAGCATCTCTCCAAAGACAATTTCTAAGTCGTCTGGAAGTGCTGACCAAAATTTTGGATTTCTTTTATAGCGCGCTATTATCCTAGTCGGATGTATGAGAGCTATCTCTATAAGATGGCTTAGTCTGTTTAGGATGCTGGGAGTATGTTGTGATCAACAACAAACTTTATCGGTAGATATTACCTTTTGTAAGTCTTTGCGAATGATTTGTGTTTTTTTTCGAGGAAGGTGTTGTTGGGGTCAAAAACGGTAACATCGAAATTGACGCCCGAAATTTCCGGAGGCGTCCAAATACAAACTTCGAAGCGAAACAAAACTACCAAAAGCGTTGAAGAACCGCTTCGCTTCAGAGGAGTGTCTAAACGCTGATTGACGCCAAACTTACGAATGAGTCTTGGAACCGAGTGATGACTAAACGAGAAGCCGATCTAGACGTCAATTGGAACCAAGACCGGAGGTCCTTCTTGGCGCCAATTGGCACCAAGACCAGAGCACGGTCTTGGCGCCAATTGGCGCCAGGACCGAGCTATGTCCTTGGCGCCAATTGGCACCAGGACAAAGCTCGGTCCTTGGCGCCAGTTGGAGCCAGGACCAAGCTCTGTGCTTGGCGCCAGTTGGCGCTAGGACCAAGCTCTGTCCTTGGCGCTAGTTGGCGCCAGGAGCAAGCTCTGTCCTTGGCGCCAATTGGCGCCAGGACCAAGCTCTGTTCTTGGTGCCAGTTGGCGCTGAGGCACGGATAACGTTCAGTTGTAGTCCATTGACTGAACCACGTCCATTGTGATCGTCATTTCCTTCGAACCGTCACTTGATCATCTCTCGTTGCGTCTCGATTGGAGTTTCCGTCTAACCGTCATAACAAGAATCGCAAGGATTCGTGCTTTTCGTGGATTTCGTGTCAATCGTATAAAACAACGACGGTCAACTTAAGCACCGGAAGAGTCTAAACTATACGATTGACCGCATCGGTCCACGAAGCTGTTGCCGCTTATTCCTGCGATAAATGGTTTTCCGCGATAAATCGTAAAGGTCACTTAACCGAAAAACGGCACGAAAGGACCCAAACCGCGATAACGGTCCACTTACGATTTTCGGGCGAGAACTTTCCCACTTGCAATGACGGTTCATCAGGATCTCGCGAAAATGTTAAGTTCTGGGAAGATAAGGAAGGATCTCGAAAAGATTTAGGAAAATCAGGGAAAAAGGAATATTCCCTCGAGAAGATATGCACGAATCGGGACGAAAAAGGAAATTGAGCCTTCCCACGAAGATCTATATAAAGGACGCGAAGTGAAGGATAGAGAGACATTCATTCATTAACAGAGCTTTTCGTCACCACAAAACACTTAGAAAACTAAGGTTCTTATTTTCATTTTTCGTTAGCGAGCTGCGTCTCAACTAGGTTACGAGTCTACATTGTAGTTCTAGGTAATCGTCACCAACAGATCTTGCGGCCACGGCTTAACACCGGTTGCGCACGCTCCGATCACGAAATTCGGATAAGATCCCTTAACTTCTTTTTTTAATTGTGTCTGTCGAATCGTTCTTCGTTTACGTTTTCCGCATACTTCTGGTTCGTTCTCGTATTTGCTTTGTATTCATTCACTTTAACCTGTTTTACGAATCCTGTTACTTGTTCACCGTTAATTCATATCGCTTCGCAATCTATTTCGTATTAATCCAATTTCGTTATCTAACTTACTCACGATTTCTGTCTTATTGTCTTCGTAGTTTAGTTTCGTATTTTCTTCTTCACTAATTCGCTAACTCGATACTTGATCTATTGATCTTTAGCCACAGAGAATCCGTGAACCACGTACNACCTTTTGCTACAGAGAATCCGTGAACCACTTACCATTGATAGTGAGAATTTCGGTTCCCACAGTTTGGCGCTAGAAGGAGGGGTGCACACGCGATTTCTTCACGCCAGATCACTTTTCGAGTAGGAAACGATATGTCTAAAATAGCAGACGATATCGTCTCCCCCTTCGAAGGTAGAGCAACGACCAATCAGGTTAATCCTCGCAACGATCTCCTCGTCATCGAACTAACCATCCAGAACATCGACGTTGCAAGGATACTAGTCGATACTGGATGTTCAGCTAACATCATCTTTAGGAAGACTCTCGAGAGAATGGGCATCGAACCTCCCGAAGTTTCGGAAAATCCGAATCCGGTAGTGGTCCTCTCGGGAGAAGCAACTATGACCCTCGGCTCGATTAACCTTTCGGTTATAGCTAGGGGCGTAGAAAAATCATGGAGTTCTTGGTAATAGATCGCCCAGCTTCGTACAACGCAATCGTGGGCGTCCCTTGGCTAAACTCCATGAGGGCTGTTTATTCTACATACTACTACTGTCTACAAATTTCCGACTCCTTTCGGGATCGAAACAATCCACGGGGATCATAACGTCTAGCAGATTTGCTTCGCGGCCGAACTAAAACAGAAAAATCCAGCTGCAACGCTTCCCTATCAAAAGAAGAAGAAGACGGTTTCTGCCGAAGATGCCTCAGAACAAGATCAAACTAAGATCTTCTGGCAATTAAGGAAAGCCGAACTTCTAGAAGAGAAGCGTGAACCAACCTGCGAACTCGTTATCTCAATCTACCTCGATGAAAACTTCCCTGAACGTTGCGTCGAGATCAGAGCTAATCTCTGCAATCCCATAAAAGAACAGCTCGTCTCTTTCTTGAAAGAGAATCTTAACACGTTCGCTTGAACCGCTGAAGACATGCCCAGAATTGATATCAGCGTGACTTGTCAAGAACTCAACGTCGACCCGACCTTCAAACCTGTTAGGCAGAAGAGGCAGAAGTTGGGACCAGAACATGCAACTGCGGTCAACGACGAAGTTGATACCCGGACAGGCTCGCTAATCCCGTCGTGGTCAAAAAGAAGAACGGGAAATGGCGGGTTTGCGTCGACTTCACCGACCTCAACAAAGCGTGTCCAAAGGACAACTTCCCGCTGCCACACATTGATAGCCTAGTCGAGGCGATGGAGAAACTGGCACTCGCTGTTATAATGTCGGCGCAAAAGCTAAGACCGTACTTCCAATCGCACGCAGTTATCGTACTCACGTNCAGTTATCGTACTCACGTCATTCCCATTACGAACTATTCTCCAAAGTCCCAGTCAGTCGGGGAGACTAGTGAAATGGGAAATCAAGCTAAGTGAGTATGACATCTAGTACTGAACGAAGACCGCTGCGAAGTCCCAGGTACTCGCTGATTTCGTGGCCGAAC